>CAUYUJ010014263.1:0-72500 GCA_963575745.1 Prorocentrum cordatum | reverse complement strand
GGGGCTCTTGGGTTGTGGGGCGGAGCGGTCGCCTGCCAGTGAGGCATGGCAACCCCAGCCCTCAGGTCGGGCATGTCCCCCTACAGGTAGACGTTGTGATACAAAAAACATGAATCGAAAAAGACGAAGATTGTCAAACGAGCAAGGAAGATCGTCGTCAAACTATGTTCTAACTATCCTTGAATACTCCCCCCGGAGAGGGGCAGTCCCGACTTAACTCAAACCCCAACGTCTCAAAACAACAAATCGCACCCTCGCCTTTGATAGGCTCATGTTCCACCACCACTACCATAGGCAGGAGGAGGAGGAGGAGGAGGAGGAGGCAGAGGAGGACCTCCTCATCCTCCCTTCTCCCCCGTCCGACATCTGGTACACTGGTGGCGGCAAGTTTGCCCATCCGCCCTCGCTCTTCCTTGGGGTGTTCCTCCGAAGCCTCCGTCGCTCCTTGGGCGGCGACGGAGGGGCGCCGCGAGAGCCAAGCGGGCGCGCGGGAAGAGGCCCCCAAGACGCCCCAAGAGGCGCCCAAGAGGCCCAAAAGAGGCCCCAAGAGGCCCCCAAACGGCCCCCAAGAGGCCCCAAAACTCGGCTAGCCCACAACGGTGCGACAATATGGGCCGGCGGAATGAGCGAAGCGATTAATAAGAAAATATACAAAACAAATGCAAACATCGTCCCCGAATTATGTTTCGGGGCTGTGTTTGCAGATTCCCCCTGTTGGGAGGCGGTCGCCAGCTCGGCCGAGGCTGCCACGGGACTTGTGGTCCTCTCGACAGCCTCGAGGCCGAGCCTCGGGGCCTCAGCTCTCGAGGGGGCGGAGGAGGAGGAGGGGAACCAGCGTTAACCCAAGGGTCATCAACGATATTGAAACCCTCCCTCCAAGCTCCCTTCACAGGCCCCTTTTATAATGGTTTTTTGATATTCATGGAACTGCCTCGTTGGAAGACACCCGTTTGAAGACCCTGAAGCATGCCAAAACTTGTTATCGGAATTCCAACGCCACGGATCAACCTGACTTTTGCGTCTTGACGATCCTGAATCGTGCCAGAACGCCATTCTTAGGACTTCAACACAACGAATCATCGTAACTGTTGCGCCCGCATAATCCTGAATCATTCCGAAACACCATTACTGCTACGCTGATGATTGGAATCCGTGAAACCCTTGCAAATGTTTAAAACGAATGTGCGCCGCGCTACGGCGAAAACCACAATTTGAAAAAAACGCCCTCAATCCGTGAACCTCCTGCAAATGTTTCAACAACGAATGTGCGCCGCGCTAAGGCGAGAACCACATGTTGAAAAGGAACCGCCCTCAATCCGCGAAACCCTTGCAATTTTGAAAAACACATGTGCGCCGCGCTACGGCGAGAGCAACCTTCAAAAAAAATCCCGCCCTCAATCCGTGAAACTCTTGCAAATAAAAAAGAAGTGCACAGCGCTAAGGCGAGAGCCACAATTTGAAAACGACTCGCCCTCAGTCCGCGAAACTCTTGCACATGTTTAAAACGAATGTGCGCCGCGCTACGGCGAGAGCCACATGTTGAAAACCATCCGCCCTCCATCTGTGAAGCTGTTGCCACTTTTTAAGCTTCAGAATCATAAATGGTAAGGAAGTCTCAGGCGAAACGCCCAGCCCGCCCTAAATACTGGACTCGGGGTGCGACAGGGAGAAATTATCTATAAGGAAAAGAAATGGAGGGGGAGGAGGGGGAGGATGGGGAGGAGGAGGAGGGGGAGGAGGATGATGAGGAGGGGGAGGAGGAGGAGGAGGGGAAGGAGGAGGAGGACGAAGAGGACGAAGAGGAGGAGGAGGAGGAGGAGGAGGGGGAGGAGGTGGAGGTGTAGTGATCCCGCTCCCCCCTCGGCCCGGAGGTCCCCTGAAGTCTCGGGAGGTCCCATTGAGGCTTCCGACAAACAAACAGCAAAATGCATGCAAGCGCTGCGATCATCGATCTTTGGACGTCGCTCCTCCTTCCTCTGTTCAGCCTCCCTCTTCCTCCCTCCTCTTCCTCGGTTCCCTGCCCCTCCCCATCCTCCCCGTCCTCCTCTTCTGCGTCCTCCTGCTGTTCATCCTTCGCTCCTCCGCTTCCTCGTCGACGCCCCGCCGTCTCCGCCCTCTGTCGACTGCCCTCCTGCTGTGGCCCCGTTGCCTCCTCCTGCTGCTAGTCGTGCTGGTCCTCCTGCTCCAGCCTTCTCCCACCCCCTCTTCCCATCATGATTCCTTCCGTTTGTGCCGATGGTGCGATGGGCTGAACCAATCTCGGCGGCGAGCGAGGGGGGGAAACGAGAAGGAGAAGGTCTTCTCAGAAAGCGGCAGGACTCCTCCGAAGCCCCCGCGCCTTCTGAAGAGTAGTCTTCTGTGTCTTCGGGAAAGGCTTGGAAAACTTCCTAGAGGGCCGGGGGGCTTCTGAGCCTTCTGAGAAGGCCTTCTCCTTCTCTCAGGGGCGGGCAAACATGGATTGCCGATCCATGAATTTGGCGCGCGGTCGCCGAATCCATGGATCGGGGGGAGTGCCCTCCCCAAAATGCGGCCAGTGCCGCCTCGTCTGGCGGCGGAACCCGTCGCCAATCCACGCCCCCTTGATCCATGTTTGCGGTCGCCTGAGGGAAGGCCTACTCTTTAGCAGGGACCGACCGTCCTGGTATTCTTACTTGGCCTACCACGACATGATCTTTGAATCCTTATACAAAAACTGGAAAACAACACGTTCTCATAACATAAACCCGATGTGCTAAAACGAGACGGCCTGAGCCAGAAATGGTCTAGGAACAATTCGTGCAGACCACAAAAGAGGTTCTCAGCTCATTCTCTGGTGGGCCCATAGGCGAGCCAGGACGCTTCGCCACTGCTCCATTCTCCTTATCCCTTCCCCCTGGCCTAGCCGCCGACAGTCAGCCCGCCTCGCATCCATTCCCCCCCCCCAGCCGCCCGGCCTCGGCCCCCCTGGCGAAAGGGGGGGGGAGGCCTGGCATATACCGTCTAGAAGGGCTGGGCCCAAACGTTGTTTTTCTTTTTGTGTTCGTTGTGTTGTTGTTCGTTTTGCTCGACCTGTTTTCATGTACCTCCCTGCCAAAACGGAAGCAAGACACAGCCGAAGTCAAGCAAAACAGCGTTGAGGTCCAGCCCAGCCTTCTAGGGCCTGGGATACAAGAGTTGGGGGTCAATCGTGCAGCACCCCTCTTGAGGATCGGCGACCCCCCTGGTATCTCTCAGGCTTTGGGCCAAAACAGGCTGCGGAGTGTTCCCAAATCAGAGCTTGCCTCTGTAGGGGTCCTAGCGAATTCACTGGGTTAGGTGAGGTGCGTCGGGAATTGTCCCGGGTGCCCGGGTACCCATGTTCCCCGGGAGCGTCGGGAATTGTCCTGGGCGCTCAGGTGCCCAGGTGCCCGGGTGCCCGAGTGCCCAGGTGCCTGGGTGCCCGGGTGCATTGTAGCCCTATAGCACTATAACCCTATAGCCCTATGACCCTATAGCCCCATAGCCATGTAGCCCTATAGCCCAATAGCCCTATAGCCCGAAAGCCCCATTGCCTTATAGCCTGATAGCCATATATCCCTATAGCCCTATGGCCCAATAGCCCCAGGCCCTTTTGTACTATAGTCCTGAAGCCCTATAGCCCTATAGCCCAATCGCCATATAGCCCTATAGTCCTATGGCCCTATAGCCATATAGCCCTATAACCATATAGGCTTATAGCCTTATAGCCCTGTAGCCCCATAGCTCTATATGCATATAGCCTTATAGCCCTACAACCCTATAGCCCAAGAGCCCTGTAGCCCAAAAAAGATTGCGGTTGGGGATGCTCTCCGGCATCATGCAACTTTTTGGTTGCAGTTGTTTCGGTGATGCCCTCTCCCCCGCCCCAGTAGTGGATGCCTAAAGTCATCAGCAACAGACCTGGGACCTGCGCGTGCAAGAAGTGCGAGCAGTGGCAGCGGGCGCTGGCGCTGCCCGGTGTGAGATGCGGGATTCGGCGTTGGAGTCCGATGTCATCGGCTGCAACGCTGGGATCAGCGCTCGTGGGAATGGCTGACAGTGGCAAATGGGGCCTGGGCGCTGCTCAGCGGGTGGTGGGAGGCGACGCTGGAACCCACTGTCACCGGTGACCTTTTGGACCCACCGTCGGGTGGTACGGAAAGTACCCAGGGAAGCTCTGACGCGGGAAAGGGCGGACGGGGCTGGGGTGGCCGGAGAATTACGGAGGCGAAGCGAGGAGGAGTGACAGGGGAGGGGAGGAGGGGTCGCAAGGAGGCGGGCGCCCCTCGCGCTGCACCATGCTGCCCCCGCATGGTCCTTCCGTTGTTTTTCCCTGTTTCCCGTCGTCCTCGCCTGCATCCCCTCCTCGGGGATCTTCTGACCCGGGTCAATCCAGACCCAGGTCAGCAGGAAACCAAAAGCTGCAATGCAGGAAAAAAAACTGCAGCGCAGGTCTTCGCAAACCAGGGTCAGCCAATAGGCACGGCCGCCTCGCGGCCACGAGCGGCTCGCTGACCCGGGTCAGCCAGAGGGGGTCTTAGCAGGATCCTGCAGGATCCAGTGCCCTGGCTGACCCCCGTTTGCACTGACCCCCGTCTCTTAGGCCCCGACCTCCTGCACACGCGTCATAGCCGGCGCACTCCTGCCACACTTCTCTACCCCCTCCCTTTCTTTCTGTTGACCGTCGAAAGGTTCCCCCTTCGGCCGCCAAGTCGCAGGCTGGGAGCGAAAGATCGCACGTGACCGGCGTGCGACACCGGATGACGACGGCGAGGACTTTGGCGAAGCGAGCAGCGACTGCGTCGGCGGCGGCAGCGGCAACGACGACGATGACGAGACACGAGACCTCGAGACCTCGACGCCCCGCTCCGTGGGCCTTTCGGCGTGCCGTGGTGGAACGCATCCACCATCGCGTCGGTGGTCATCACCTGAGACGGAGGAAGGGGGGGGGCAGAGGAGGCAGGAGGGAGAGGGCAGGGAGGGAACGAGGAGGGGGGGAACAAAAAAAGGGAGGGCTGCGGAGGTAGAGGGGGAATGATGGCAGAGGAGGCCACCGACAGAGAGGAGAGCGGAAAGAGGGAGATCAAGGAGGAGGGAGGAATACCAGGGAGGAAGGATGACGGAGAAGAGGGAGACGGATGGCGGAGGAGACTGGGTAAAGGATGGACCATGAGGGAGGAGGACAAGCATGGATGGAGAAGGAATATCCCTTCACCCCTCGTCTTCGCCCTCGTCGCCCTTGCTCCTTGCCTGAGAGGGGTAGACAAGGAGGAGTACTGAGCCAGGAGGAGAGCATCACCCTGTGATAGCTGATACATCGCCGGCACATCGCGGTGGGCAAGGGGGGGCACCACCACATCGATCCGAGCGCGCCCAGACAGAACAGACCCTAAACCCTAAACCCTGCATCCTAAACCAGGGGAAGAACGAGACAGGCGAAAAAGGCGAGTACGCGCGACTCGACGACTGAAGAAGGTAAAGCACGGCGAAGGAGAATTCCAGAAGACAAAGCCAGAAACAGGCGCCGTCTCAAGCGTGGAGAGGACGGGGGTCGCCCTTCCACTCCCGAGAGTTAGGATCCCGACAAGCCTCGAGGGACTCCAAACACGCGGCGTCCTTGCTGCATGCAATGCCCGAGCAGTGACCCCAAAGACGACGGCTGACCCCCTCGCGCCGCAGCGGCAGCAGAATGCAAAAGGGTCGTCCTCGCAAGGCCGCTCTGGTGTCCCCGGGTTCGACTCGGCCCTACAGGGCCTTGAGCGGGGAGGGGGCAACCGGGGAGGACGGCATCCCGAGCGACCCATGGCCTCCAAGAAGGCCCTGACGCTGCCCAAGAGTGCCCCAGGACGGCCCAGAGAGACCCCCAAGACGGCTCCCGACGGCGTCAGACGGCCAAGGAACGCCCCCTAAGACGGCCAAAGAGGCCCCGAACAAGCCCCACAAGGCCCCCGAGAGGCGGAAGGAGACCCCCAAGAGGCCTTCCAGAGTCTCCCAGGAAGCTCACAGGAGACCCCGAGAGTGCCCCAAGAGGCTCCCAAGAGGCCCACTCCTCCTCCTTCTGCTGCTCCTCCTCCTCCGCCTCTTCCTCCTTCTCCTCCCCCCCCCTTCCCTTCTTCTCCTCCCCCCCCCTTCGCTCGGAAGCTCCCGCCTGAAGTGAACCCCACCCTCCCCCTCAGAAATCGTGGGGGGTAGGGGCAGGGTTCGCATGTGGCCCCCTACCTCGTGCTCCTCTTCTTCACGTGTTCCCCGAAGGGCTTCGACGATGGCAAGGGGGACGCAGGGTCCGACGGCTTGGCTCAGCTCGAGCCCGACGCCTGAGCCACACGGGTGCCTGCAAGAGGCCAGGGGGCGGCGGTGACTCGCAGCAGGCGTCCACGACAGAGGCCTCCCAGATGGGGTCCGTGGGAAGCCGGGCGAGGGCTGCTAAATCCGTGGCCGCTAACATCGACCTCCGGGAAGGTGTCTTCGTCCCTCCGGGAAGAAGCCCGTTGCCTGTTCCGCGTGCCGCGCCTCATTTCGGGAAGCTGTGTTTCTCCTTCGATATGGCTGTTTTAGCAGCCACGGTTTTAGCAGAGAACGCCCAGCTTCCGAGTCCGAGCGCCTGGGGTCGGAGGATGGCGCCACATCGCCGGTGTCGGCGATGCATCAGCGATGCAACGGCGACGCCGGCGAGCGATGCATCTGCGACGTCGGCCCGGAGGAAGTCGGGCTCCACATCGAGCCTCATCGCCGATGCATCGACGATGCTTCGCGATCCCCCGACCCCAGCTACTCCGACCCGATCTGGAAGGCCTAGAGATTGACAGGCGACGATGCTGAATCGAACCTCCCAAGAACTGCCTCTCAACGTTAGGTCAGGCACGTCCCCCTTCAGGTGGATTTTGGACGAAAGATCAAACGTACCCAACATATACTCAAACAGCAATCGAAAAACAATAGAAAAATGGTCCCCTGACCATTTGTCGACTTATTTTGCGAATACTCCTCCCGTAGTGGGACTGCCCGACGTGATCCCAACGACCCCTGACCATTCCCCCTCCCTCGGCACGCGCAGGAGCGACCCAGGGCCCTCCTCCTCCTCCTCCTCCTCCTCCTCCTCCTCCTCCTCCAACCCCCTCCTCCTCCTCCTTCTCCTCCTCCTCCTCCCTCCTCGTTTTCGTCCTCCTCCTTCTCCTTCTCCTCCCCCTCCCTCCTCGTTTTCGTCGCTCCTCCTCCTCCTCCTCCTCCTCCTCCTCCTCCTCCTCCTCCTCCTCCTCCTCCTCCTCCTCCTCCTCTCCTCTCCTCCTCCCTCCTCCTCCTCCTCCTCCTCCTCCCCCTCCTCCTCCTCCTCATCCTCCTCCCTCCTCCTCCTTCTCTCCTCCTCCTCCTCCTCCTCCTCCTCCCCCTCCTCCCCTCCTCCTCTCCTCCTCCTCCTCCTCCTCCTCCTCTCCTCCTCCTCGCCTCCTCCTCCTCCTCCTCCTCCTCCTCCTCCTCCTCCCTCCCCTCCTGGTCCTCGTCCTCGTCCTCCTCCTCCTCCTCCTCCTCCTCCTCCTCCTCCTCCTCCTCCTCCTCCTCTCCCTCTCCTCCTCCTCCTCCCTCCTCCTCCTCCTCCTCCTCCTCCTCCTCCTCCTCCTCCTCCTCCTCCTCCTCCTCCCTCCTCCTCCTCCTCCTCCTCCTCCCCCCTCCCTCCTCCTCCTCCTCCTCCTCCTCCTCCTCCTCCTCCTCCTCCTCCTCCTCCTCCTCTCATCATCATCATCATCATCATCTCATCATCATCATCATCATCATCATCATCATCAGCATCAGCATCATCATCAGCATCAGCATCATCATCATCATCATCATCATCATCATCATCATCATCATCAGCGCATCAGCATCATCATCATCATCATCATCATCATCATCAGCATCTCAGCATCAGCATCAGCATCAGCATCAGCATCATCAGCATCAGCATCATCATCATCATCTCATCATCATCATCATCATCATCATCATCATCATCATCCTTCTCCTCCTCCTCCTCCTCCTGCTCCTCCTCCTCCTCCTCCCTCCTCCCTCCTCCTCCAACTCCTCCTCCCTCGACACGCGCAGGAGCGGCCCTGGGCAGAGCGCGGCCTTCGGTGCGCGGCCTCGCGGGGGGGCCCGCCCCCGGGCGCGCTGTGCCACTGCTGCCGCACCGCTCCCGGCGCGGCCGTGGGACCCGTGGGCCCGTGGACAGGACGCCCGCTGGGGCCCCCCGGCGGCGCCCCTCCAGCGCCGCCCCTGGCGCGCTCTGCGCGCCAGGGAGGGGGATCCAGCGCCGATCCGAGAAATCCGCGCGGACCTACAAGTTTTTATGTGTTATGTCACTTGTTGTTCCCCTCCTAGCGAGAGGGCACAAGACCCTTCCGAGGGCCACGTTGCCACAGAAATGCAGGAGGCATGGGTCGCGAGGCACATGACACAGGGGCACTCTTGACTTGGCAGGGTCGACCTACCAATCCGAGCCGGCTGTATCCCATCCCCATCCCCAGCGGTGTGGCCTGGGCCCCCCCACTGGCCGATCTACGCCCTGGATGGGGATATAGGCTGTTCCCTTCGGGTTTCGAGGGGCGTGTCCCTAACTGGGGTGGTAATTTGGTGGGGGTCCCGAAGGAGATGGGGATGGGGATGGGGATGAGGATCGGTGAAACGATACCGAGTGTTGGGCAGGGACCGACCGTCCCCGCATTCCCAAGGAGGGTCACCACGACGCGATTAATTACCAAATAGTAATCTCGGAACGGTTCTGGCCAATGCTGTCTTGGTGTAGCACATCAGCCTGATGTTCTGAGAGCGTGGCTCTTGTTCTAAGAAGATTATTTGGTTCTTAATCGCGTCGTGGTAGACCTATGCGAATAATTAGGGGGACGAATATAATTACATAAACATACAAACTTGGAGGTCCGCGCGGACTTCTCGGAGCAGCGCTTGGGCCCCCTTGCGGCGCCTCCGGCGCCGCCCCTGGCGCGCTCCGCGCGCCAGCGCGGATCCAAAAGATCCGCGCGGACTTCCGATGTTTAATGTTTATGTCATTATTCGTTTTCCTGATTGTTCCTACTGATCTACCGCGACGCGGTTAAGAACGAAATAACATTCGAATAACAAGAGCCATGCTCTCAGAACATCAGGCCGATGTGCTACAACAAGCCAGCATTGGCCAGAACTGTTCTAATAACCT
Organism: Prorocentrum cordatum; assembly: GCA_963575745.1. NCBI lineage: Eukaryota > Dinophyceae > Prorocentrales > Prorocentraceae > Prorocentrum > Prorocentrum cordatum. The sequence continues at coordinate 63,340 of CAUYUJ010014263.1, read as the reverse complement.
CTCGTGCGAACCACAAGAGGTTCTTAGAACACTCTTCTTTGGCGAGTCAGGACGCGTCGCCACTGCTTGACAGTGGGCCTGCACCGAACATCACTCTGGCGAAGGGCCTCTTACTAGAAGAAGAAAAAACGGCGTAAACAGAAACCTGCGGCGCTGCGAGCGGATTTCTTGGATCTGCGCTGGACCCCCCCCCCTCCCCGGCGCGCGAAACGCGCCAAAGGCGGCGCTGGAGGCGCCGCCAGGGGGGGGGCCCAGCGCGGATCCAAGAAATCCGCGCGGAGCGCTTTGTGTTTACGCAGTTTTATCCTCCTCGCCGCGGGGGGGACCCAGCGCGCATCCGAGACATCCCCGCGGAACGCCAAAAGTTTATGTTTATGCCGTTTGTTCTTCTTCGACTCTCGCGTGCAACCGATCCCTTGACTCCTCCTTGCTTCCGGATTCCTGGGCGCCGCTCGCCACCAAGAACCCACCTCCTTGAAAAGCCCAATGACAGGGCCAACGATTCTGAATTCTTGACCCGTTGGCAAGAAGCACCTGTGACCTTGCAGCGGAGGCCCGACCACAAGACACCTGGCACAAGAAACCCAACCCTGAGACCCCAGGACGTCCGTGGAAATCTTTGGCGTGGGAGCCTCCCGCTTCCCATCGCAACACCACCGACGCCGAAGAAACCCAGGGCACCCTGGAGGCGAGCAGGGTGTCTCTTGGCATGGGCCTCCACTGTATGTAAGGCGGCCCACCTCCGCCTCCTCCTCCGCCTCCTCCTCCTACTGAGTACTACTGTTCCTCCTCCTCCTCCTCCTCCTCCTCCTCCTCCTCCTCCTCGGGCCACTCTCGCGCGCCGCCGATCTCCACCCCTCCGCGGCTCACCCTCGGGCTCGCCGGCACGGGCGGCCCCTCGCCAGAGGCGCCCGCGGGCCGCCGGCCCGGAGGCGGCGGCAGTCCTGCGAGGCGCCGGGCGCCGCCGACGTCGCCGAGGTCGCCGGCGGCCGCCGCCGCCGCCGACATCCACTCAGCAGGGACCGACCGTCCCATCATTCCTATAGTCATACCACAACATGCTCTTAGAACCCAACAATGTGCTAATAACAAAAACGATGTTCTCAGAGCCTAGACCCGATGTGTTAAAACAAGACAGTCCCAGCCAGAAATGTTCTAAGAACATTTCGTGGGAACCGCAAAAGGTTCTTAGAACATTGTTTGGTGGGGCCATAAGCGAGCCAGGACGCTTCGTCGCTGCTTGAGTCCACCGACGGCGGGGGCCACGGCTCGGCACTTCAAAGAGCTCGGACTTCGGGACGGCATGGTGAGCGTTGTGTCTTACATTCGCGTGTTTCGGCGCTGGGCGGAGAGGAGGGGAGGGAGGGGTTCTGGCATCTGGCTCCGGACCCGTGGTTCGTGGGGCGGTTTGCAGCAGTGCGTCCGGTGGGGGTGACTGCAGCTGCTCGGAACAGGCGCCCAAAACAGACAAGTCGGCGGTGGACAAACCTCCCTTTCGTAAACCTCCCCTTAGTGAAAACGGCCTGGGGCCTGGACCCACAAAAATGACGGCCGCGACGCCCTCTCGCGAACCGAAAACGGCCAATTCCTTAATCGACGTGTCAGGGTAGGAGGTCTGTCCACCCCCGCACAAGACCTACTCCAGAGGGGGGGTGCGAGGGCCCGCGCCCAGCGGCAAAACAATGACTCAGAAAACGATCACATTCAAATTTCAAGTGGCGGCTATGTCCTCGACCTCGGCCCCGCGGGGACCGTTTTCGGGCTCCGGGGCCCTCACGAACGGTTCCAGGGCGACATGCTTGCCGCGAGAGAGGAGTGATGAGGGGAGCAACACCAATACCAATACCACGTCGCCGTGGGGAACCAGTCAGCGTGCTTTTTTGTTGAAGAAACGCCGGGCCTTGGTGAAAAAACGAAGAAACAACACGCTGACGGACTCCGTCATTGCTACTTTTCAGCCCCCGCCGAAAGATGGGGCCCAGAGGTATACAGTAGGAGCTCGACCACAAGAAACATTCCACACGAGACCCAACCCTGAGATCCCAGGACGTCAATTTGGCGTGGGAACGCCACGCTTTCCATAGCAAAACCATCGAAACCCACGACACCAAGGGTACCCTGGAGGCAAGCATGGCGTTTCTTGGCATGGGTTTCCACTGTATGGGGCTGTGGGAAGCAGGCAGCAATCTAAACCTGGAAGCCCTTTCTTACCCTTAGCACCTCAATCCCAAATGGCCCCATCATCAACCCCCGCAATAGCTGCGGCGGTGGCGCCGCTGGCGGCGTCGTCGTCGGTTGGAGGCGTCGGCGCCGACGGCGGCGTCGGCGAAATCATCTGCGGCAGCGTCGGCGCGGTCGCCGAAAGAATCCCCGATAAAAGAACATCCATGAGCAGGGAGATGGGTCTAACTTCTACTAACACTACTATAAGCAGGACGGGGGAGAAGGTAGGATAGAGGAGGTCGTCCTCCTCCCGCTCCTCCTCCTCCTCCTCCTCCTCCTCCTCCTCCTCCTCCTCCTCCTCCTCTCCTCCACCTCCTCCTCCTCCTCCTCCTCCTCCTCCCCTCCTCCCGCTCCTCCTCCTCCTCCTCCTCCTCCTCCTCCTCGTCCTCCTCTCCTCCTCCTCGTCCTCCTCCTCCTCCTCCTCCTCCCCTCCTCTCCCCTCCTCTCCCTCCTCCTCCTTCTCCTCGTCCTCCTCCTCGTCCTCGTCCTCGTCCTCCTCCTCCTCCTCCCGCTCCTCCTCTCCTCCCTCCTCCTTCTCTTGTTCTTCCTCTTGTTCCTCCTCTTGTTCCTCCTCTTTTCTCTTTCTCTTTGTCCTTCTCTTTGTCCTCCTCGTGTTCCTCCTCCTCCTCCAGCTTCTCTGTTTCCTCTTTCGCCTCCTCTTTCTCCTCCTCATCCTCCTCTTCTTCGTCTTCGTATTCTTATTATTAGTCTTAATATTATTCGTATTATTCGTCCGATTCGTATTATTATGGTTATTCTTATTTTTCGTAGTATTATTCTTCTTATTTTTGTAGTATTATTATTCGTATGAACAGTATTATTATTGTTATTATTGTGGTTGTTATTCGTAGTATTAGTTTTATTATCAATAGTATTAGTATTCGTCGTCTTATTATTATTTTCAATCTTCTTATTTTTCGTCTTAATAACATTATTATTATTATTGTTATGATTATTATTATTATCAGTAGTAGTATTATTAATATGAATATTGTTGTGCTTCTGCTTATTGATATTTTGCTCGTCTCATACTACTATTATTATTATTTCTCCTCCTCCTCCTACTACTACTCCGCCTCCGCCTCCGCTTCCTCCTCCTCCTCCTCCTCCTCCTCCTCCTCCTCCTCCCCCTCCTCCTCCTCCTCCTTCTCCTCCTCCTCTTCCTCCTCCTCCTCCTCATCCTCCTCCTCCTCTTCCTCCTCCTCCTCCTCCTCCTCCTCCTCCTGCTCCTCCTGTTCCTGCTCCTGCTCCCTGCTGCTCCTCCTCCTCCTCCTCCTCCTCCTCCTCCTCCTCCTCCTCCTCCTCCTCTCCTCCTCCTCCTCCTCCTCCTCCCCTCCTCCTCCTCCTCCTCCTCCTCCTCCTCCTCCTCCTCCTCCTCCTCCTCCTCCTCCCTCTCTTACCCATGGCGGTGGCGGGGGAAAATCGGCCCATCACAGGAGGGGAGAGGGGTCGCCTCGAGCAGAGCCGCACCCTTGGCGTCCTGGCGCGTCCTCGAGCGCCGCGGCCGGCGCCCTCGGCGGCGGCCGGGCCACCGGCAGATCCGCGGGTCCCTCGCTGCGAAGACCGTCATGGGCGTGGCGGGGAAAACCGTCCAGAAGCAAAAGGGGCACCATCAGCTGGGGCGCGCACGGGCATACAAAATACTGCGTCCTCCTCGGCTGCTCGCGTCCGACCTGGACACACAGTATCTGGTTGTCTCTAGGGCGGGCGTTTCGGACTCAACCGACTCAACCTCGAAATCCTGCTCATCATCAACACCTTTCTTATCATCAACGTTCTCATCATCATCATCATCATCATCATCATCATCATCATCATCAGCATCATCATCATCATCGTTCTCGTAATCACCCTCGTCATCGTGGTGTTTCATCAACACCGTCATCGTCATCGTCGTCACCGTCACCATCATCATCGTACATCACCCGCATAATTCATGACATGCATGACGATGGTGACGGCTTGGAAACGATGACGTTACTGATGACGATGACGCTAGATATGACGATGGCGCTGATGATGATGAACATGACGATGACATTGATGATAATGAAGATGTTGTTAAAGATGAAGAGGGGCGCGGGGACTACGACATTGCCTGGCTTGAGCCAAGTCCTACGGAAGATGATGGTGACGGTGATGATGACGGTAATGATGATGAGGATGATGGTGATGATGGTGATAGAGATGATGCTGGTTGTATCTCTGAAGTAGGATGGTCACCATCATAACCATCGACATCAGCATCGCCACATGGAAACACTCAACTGACTCAACTGAAACCCGCCCTAAAGACAGCCAGGTGTAGCCATCTTGTCGCATGTCACTTCTCGAGCGGTGTGGCAAGAAAGCGCCCGCCACGACGCATATACCATAAGATGTATCGGTGCGCACGTCGCCCCTGGGGGGGCGACGCACACATAGCATGAGTATACTGGGTGACGCCGATCTGCAGAAGCGCGGCCTTCCGGAGGCCCGCGCGGATGTCTCGGGCCCTGCACTCTTGATGATTGGAGGGGGAGCTGCGTCAGCTGTCTGGTGCAAGGGACGTTTCGCGATCCCGCCACGGCATGCATGCAACGGGATGGCGGCAGTGAGCTCAGATTGCTCCCATTCGAAGGCCCGCGCAGACCTCCCGGACCCAGCACACCTGAAGGCCCCAGCGCCCAGCTGGGAAGCGAATGCTGCATCGTGAACTTTCCCAGAGGCGTGCCACTTCGATATAAGAAGAGCAACATAAGCCAGAGGAACAACAAAGGGTATATACATAATTTCCCGGAGGTCCGCGCGGAGTTCTTGGTGAAGGAGCCGAACTCTATACACCGACGCTTTTTCCAGCCCCGCACTGAAATCCGCACAGGAAATCGGTCTCTGGTGTTATACAGGAACCTGGTGTATACAGTTTTCGCTGATTCCCCGGGAACGGGGAAACACATGTGCACCACACCAGCCCGACGTCGTCCCCGACACTCAAAGAAGTCCTGGGATTGAAAAACAGCCCGCCACTGGTATTGCATATGCTCGAACTTCCGACTTGGATCGGCGCCGTACCCCCCTCCCTGGCGCGCGGAGCGCGCCAGGGGCGCCGCGAAGATGAGCCGCCAGGGGGGGGGGGGCTCCCAGCGTCAATCCCGAGGTATCTGCGCGGACCTCCGAGAGCTTCTGTCACCACTGGCTCTTCTTCCTCTTCGGCCTCCCTCCGCCCCAACCCCACCCCTGAGGGGCAACGATAGGGGTAAGTCGGGCGTGTCCCCCTACAGGGGGATTTTGGATGAAAAATAAAAGATAGTCAGAAAATACCCCGAAATGGTTCAGAATAGTAGAACATCGTCCCCAGGCGTTTTTTTTTAACTCTGTTTGAAGATTCCTTCTGTAGAGGGACAGGTCCGACTTAACGATAGGGGGGGCTGGGGCAGAAGGGGGGACATCGACCTGGAGGCGGCGTGACATCGCCGACAACTCAGCGATGGGCCCCCGATAGTGAATCCGCACTTCTGTGAGGCAGGGAGAGAGAAGGGGGAGAGAGGAGGAGGAGGAGGAGGAGGAGGAGGAGGAGGAGGAGGAGGAGGAGGAGGAGGAGGAGGACGAGGAGGAGGAGGAGGAGGAGGAGGAGGAGGAGGGAGGAGGAGGAGGAGGAGGAGAGAGGAGAGAGGAGGAGAGGAGGAGGAGGAGGAGGAGGAGAGGAGGCGGCGGAGGAGGAGGAGGAGGAGGAGGAGGAGGAGGAGGAGGAGGGACAGAGGAGGGAGAGAGGAGGGGGAGGGGGAGGAGGAGGAGGAGGAGGAGGAGGAGGGGGAAAACACGAGGCAGCGGGCGCCGACGCAGGCTCCGGGGAGTGAATCCGCGCGCCGCTCCTGGGCAGGTGGGGGCCATCGGGCCCCTATCGGCGATCAGTGGGCGATTGGGGGTCCATGCCTATCCCTCCCTATCGTTGCCCCCGATGACCCCACCCCACCTCTCCCCAGACATGCGTTGTCTGGATTTTCATCCACATGGCACCCCTGAAGGTCACCACCCCTTCCCCAGGGCTGGTTTTGCATCCTGGGCATTTTTTGGACTGCCCCGGGGCCCAGCGAGTGCCCCGAGCAGCCAAAAACGACGGAAAACTCTCCGCGGCGGCGCATTTCTCAGGACTGGATCCCCCGCCTCCACGCGAGCAGAATCCATTGGAGGCCGGCGCGGATTGCTCGGACCCGGTCTGGGCTTTCCTCCGCGCTGGGCACGCTGCTGTCTCTCCGACGACTGGGGACCGGAGGATGTGTGTGAACCTCGCTTGGCTGCGATGATCTGCTGGGAGGGATAAGACATGACTCCGTCCTCCTCCATCTCCTCCTCCTCCTCCTCCTCATCATCATCATGATCATCGTCGTCGTCATCATCATCATCATCATCACCAGCATCATGACATCATCAGCATAATCAGCTTCAGCATCATCATCATCAGCAGCAGCAGCAGCATCATCATGATCATGAGCATCAGCATCATCAGCATCATCAGCATGATCAGCAAACTCATCATCATCGACATCATCATCAGCATCATCATCATCACCATCATCAGCATCATCATCATTATCTCCCCCTCCTTCCCCTCAGCTTTCATCCCCATCCTCCTCCTCCTCCTCCTCCTCCTCCTCCTCCTCCTCCTCCCTCCCTCGCACATCACCGAGAGGGCGCTACCTTTCTCGACTGCGATGATTTGCTGGGAGAGACAAGACCAACAACTCCCTGGCGCGCGCAGCGTTCCATAGGGCGTCGGCGGGGGCGCCGAGCTCGCCGTGGGGCGATGGGCGCGGCAGCGGCGGGGGGGGAGGAGGAGGACGAGGCGGAGGAGGAGGAGGAGGAGGAGAATGAGGAGGAGAAGGAGGAGGAGGCGAGGGGGGGGGGGCAAGCGGAGGCCGCGAGGCGTCCGCCATAGTAGACGTTCTCGCGGCCCTTGGCGCCCTCCACCTGCGCCGAGCGGCATCATCGGCACCAGCACCATCAGCGGCAGCATCGTCAGCAAAATGCTCATCCTCGTCATCATCATCCTCATCCTCACCCTTAATCCTCCTCGTCCTCGGCATCAGCGTCATCAGAATCCTTCTCATCATTCCGTCGTATCCGTCGTAGTCATAAGAATGACATATGGTCCATCGTTAACACCATCACTACCACTATCATCACATCAGAAACTACATCATCATCATCACCATCATCATCATCATCATCATCATCATCATCATCATCATCATCATAATCATCATCATCATCATCATCATCATCATCATCATCATCATAATCATCATCAGCATCATCATCATCATAATTATCATCCTCATCCTCATCCTCATCCTCACCCTCATCCTCATCATCCTCATCCTCGTCCTCATCATTCTCATCCTCATACTCATCAGACTCAGCATCAGCATCAACATCAGCTGTTTCATTATCATCATCAGCATCAGCATCAACAACATCATCACCATGATCATAATCCTACTAATCCTCATCCTCATCCTCATCATCATCATCATCATCATCTTCTTCATCATCATCCTCATCATCATCATCATCATCCTCATCATCATCATCATCATTATCAGCATCATTATCATCGTCATCATCAGCATCATCATCAACATCAACAGCATCATCACCACCATCACCATCACCATCACCATCACCTTCATCTTCATCTTCATCATCATCATCATCATCATCATCATCATCATCATCATCAGCATCATCATGATCATCATCATCGTCGTATTCCTACACCCCTCTCCTCATCCACCCGTTCCTGCGCTAGTATCCTCCTCGTCCTTCCCCGCCGTCGTCGCCTCCCTCCTCCTGCCGTGCGTGCTCCTCTGCATCCACCTCCCATCTGACCCTAGGTGCTCAACGTGAGCCCCCACTCGGATTCCGTCACGTCCTCACCCTCATGCCCCTCCTCCTCCTCCTCCTCCTCCTCCTCCTCCTCCACCTCCTCAGCCTCCTGTCCCTCCACTTGATCCCAGTCCCCGATCTGTCCCTGCCTTTGTCCGCCTTCTCGTAGCCCTCCCTCGCGTCTTTCTTCCTCCTTGACCTCTGCCTCTGCCAAACTCCAGTGGCCCTCTCCGTCGCGAGAGCGCCTCTCCCTCTGCCCCTCCCGACGTACCCCTCCCACTGCGTCCCCAGGGCTCCAAACTTCGCGCTTCGCGCTGCGCGAAGCACGAAGAGCGAAGAACTTCGCGCTCTCGCGCCGCCGCCCAGGGGAGAAAAGGAGGACGAGGAAGAATCGGAGCCGAACCGCGAAGCGCGAATAACTTCGCGCCCTCGACAATGCCCTTGTTATCTCTGCAACCCCAGGCTGGCGGTCATGGGCAAGCCGCCGGGCAGAGCACCCCCCTCTCCCACGGAGAAGTCGTCAGGGAACTGCGACAAGAAGTGCTTCAGGCCCTGGTCTGTCCTCTTGAGGTAAAGCCGCGACTCGCTGGACAGCGCCACGCCGAGCATGCTCAGGAGCAGCTCGCCCTTTCCTCGGGGAGCCAAAAAAAACAATATGTTGTATCCTGTCCCGTCGCGACCCCATCGCGTCGAATCCGTGTCGGAGTCGGCGGATCCGTGTCGAATCAGTGCCGAATCCGCGTCGCATCCACGCCAAATCCGCGTCGATTTCGCATCGAGCTCGTGCCGGGCACAAGACTCGGGGGCGCGCAAACATGGATTAGCGATCCATGGATTTGGCGCGCGGTCGGCAAATCCATGGATCGGTGGAGGTGCTCTCCCAAAACTGCGGCCGGTGCCGCCTCGTTCGGCGGCGGAAATCAAAGATTTCCCATTGAGAAAAGACTCGTCGCCAATCCACGCCCCCTTGATCCATGTTTACGATCTCCTGAGAGGGGCACAAGAAAAGGCACCAATGTTGGGAGGCAAGAGTGTTCCCCCCGAAGATGTAGCAGAAGAAGGGCCCAGGGATCGGCCTGACCAGCGGCCATCGGTTTTCGCGCTGTTTGTGTTCGGTGTCCCGCGTTTGGTCTCAGGTCGGGTGTGTCCTCCTACGGACGGGTTTTGGACGAAAAACAAAAACTCCAAAAATGCTCGGACAGTGTCATTTTCATCACAAAAACACAAACAAAAAATCCCCCGGCTAATTGTTTGTATGTTCACGTATTCCTCCTGTAGAGTGACATGCCCGACTCGGTTGTGTCTCCGTTCCGCCACAGCTGCAGCACGAGAACGAGCCGAACGGCTCACGAAATCACCAGAACACAGTTTGGGTCGAGTCCTGGAAGGGGCTGTCGCATCGTGTCTTCGCTGGCGAGCGTCCGCCGCTGAGCGAAGAAGAAGCACGGACCAGCGCGAGCCATTCCCGAATAAAACATCTGCGTCACAGAACTGCAATCACTCCGCGATGATTAGTTGCTTCGTTAGCCGTGCATCGTCTTCTGGGCTCCCGAAGGAAGGATGGCAGGCTGCACTGAGGCGGGGCAGGAAGTGCACAGAACTGGGCGGCAACCAAAGCGGGCGCCAGGGCATTGAGAGGGCAGAGTGGTGAGACAGATCTAGGAAGCCCCTCCGTTCGCCTCCTCCGCCTGCTCCCCCTCCTCCTCCTCCTCCTCCTCCTCCTCCTCCTCCGCCTCCGCCCCTTCCGCCCCCTCGCCGCAGTCCTCCGAGTCGTGATCGCAGGCGGGGCCAAGCCCCAAGAGAGGCCCCCGAGCACTCGCCGTCGCCCGGACGTCCGCTCCCCGTGAGCTGCTGGGCCTGGGGGGCGTCGATGGTCCAAGATGCTCCAAGGTGCTCCACGATGGCCCAGGGGGAAAAAAAATACTCCCAAAAATAGGCAAACCACCATCCGCAAATCGTCCCCAGACTAGTTCTCGCTCTGCTTGACTATTCCTCCTGTAGGGGGGGCAGGCCCGACTTCATTCACGAGGGTGCAAGGTAATCCAAAAAGGTCCAGATGTTTAGGGGGTCACATGCGAACACTACCCCTACCCCCCACGATTTCTGACGGTGCAAGGTACTCTCGGGGATGGACAGACCTCCCTTTAGTAAAACGTGGTTTAGTGAAAACGACCTGAGGCCCAAACCTGGCGGGCGCAGGCCTTGAAAATAACGGCCACGGCGCCCTCTCGAGAACCGAGAACGGACAATTCACTAATCGACGTGTCACTGTTGGGGGTTCTGTCCACCCCCGATACTCCAAGATGGTCCAGACGTTCTGGCCCTGGCCTCGCCGAGCGATGCGACGAACAACGGCAGCCCGCTCCGGCTCCGCACGCTGCCCGTCTCGTCATGGGTATGATCCATCTTCGCCTGCCTCTCACACGCTTCTTCTTCACTGTAGAGGGAAACGGTGCGGGCCATGCTTCCGTCCACATCCACTGCGGCTCGGAGTTTCTTCGGGCTCCCTCCCCCGGAGAACCCGTGCCCCCCCCTTCATGGGCTCGATGCCTCATCCGTGTCCGGAGCGCCTCGGCCTTGCGGCGACCCCTCCAAGGAGTTCCAAGACGCACGGAACATGGATACAAATCTTGCCAGCAGGGTCGTGGGAGGGAGCACCGACGGCGGGTGGTGAGAAGCGGGGGCGGAGAGAGGGCGGGGGGCGGGAGCCGTCTCAGCGAAGAGAGGCTGTGGACTCGTCGGGCTCCGCGCCCCCATTTCTGCCCCCTCGTCGGAGAGGGAGGGAGGGCGCGAGGGAGCGGGTGCGGTGGGCGGGGGACTGGGCATCGCTCGTACTTTGCTCAGAGGGTTCCTCCGGATGCTCCTCGGTGGCCCTCGCCGAGACACGGTGCACACGTCCGAGCGATGCAAGAGGGGGAGGGAGCTGGGGCGGCAGGCGTGGGCGCGCTCGCGCCGCGAAGGACATCCTGCGCCTCCAGCCCGCCGCTTTCCCCCTGGGCCGAGAGCCCCTGTGAAGGGGCCCTGGGACACGCAAATAAATACACACAAATAAAAGGATGCTCCATACTTCCCCATATTCTCTGGGTTTTTGTCTTCCCCCCCACTTCCCATATTTTCCCATATTTTCCTGGGAGTGGACGATTAATTGTGTCTGTGTTTTTTTTCCCCTCCTGAAAGAGGCGGATGAGAAGGAGGAGAGGCAAAGAAAGACCTGTACCGCGCCCGAAGGCGCGTCGCCGGAGGGGAAAAGGAGAAACGGGAGCAGGATGAGGAGGACGAGCAGGAACAGCAAGGAACGGCGGAGCAAGGCAACAAGAGGAGTGGGGCGGCGACGCCGAGCAAAAGTCCGATGGGCGGACACGAAAATGCAGCATCGCGACCCGCGAAGGCGCGAGAGTGCCAGGGCGACCAACAAGAACACGTATACGCCACCGTGCCCCTGGGCACGAGTCGAAGGCCGCTGCTCGGTCCCCTGAGCCCCAGTCCTGACTCCTGAATCATCCTGAGAAGGCCTGGGGCCCAGACTCGCACATCTCCTGGAGCTTGGCGCGGTGCCCCTGGGCTCCCCCGCGTGCTGGCGCGTGATTGCTTCGGGACCAAGATCTCCAAGAGCCCGCCACGCGGGTCCAAAAGGGCACCGAATCGCCACACGATCCATCCGAGACACCCAAGATGGCCTCCAATCGGCCGAATACATGTCCACAGCGGACCACGAGGTTTTCAAGAGCACCCCCAAGAGGTCCCCGAGAAGCAACAATCGCGCTTTTCCTTGGGAGGGCGCGCGCCGCTTGCATATAGCGTTGGTTTGGCTTCTTGCGTTGAGCACTACCACCCCACAAAAAAACATGACGGCCCAAAAGGGCCCCCAAAGGCACCCAAGACAACCCAAGAGAACCCCAAACGGCCCCAAGAAGGGCCCAAGAACGGGAACCCGAGCCGACAAGTCGAGCCTTCCGTGTCAAGATGCCCCACGGGAGGCTCCACGAGGCCCCCAAGCGGCCCCAAGAGGCACCCAGGAGGCACACAAAACGCCCCAAACGGTCCGAAAACGGTCCGATGACGTCTCAAAATTGACCACGAGGCCCTTCGAGAGGCCTCCGGCGACATCCCAACGACCACCCTATAGGCCAACGGCCCACAACCCAAACACGATGGCGGAATAGGCCGATTGGCAATATGACACATGAGCGCGGCGCTACCTGAATTAAACGATGCCTCCTGACAAGCATTGCTTGGCATCGTTTGGCATAATTAGCACCACCCTTGTTGGCATTGCATTGTTGTGTTTTGTTTCGGGTTGTTTGGCAGTGTTCGGCTGGCATTGCGTGGCATTGTTTGGCATCGTTTGGCGCTAAATAGCATGGTTAAGCATCGATTGGTATCGTTTGGCATTGCGTGGCCTTGCTTGGTGTTGTGTGGTAGCGCTTGGCATCAACAGGGTACGGCTTCCCGAATGCGGACATGTTCCGCGCATTGCTTGAGATTGTTCAGCGTTGACTGGCGTGTGTTTGGCATTGATTGGTAATGGTATTTGATACTGGGCCTTGTCTGAACCTGTTCGGCACTGCTTGGCATATCTCGGCAATTCTTGACATGTCTTTGTATTCATTGGCGTTGTTCGGCGTTGGTGTACGTTGTTTTGCGTTGCCCGCCGGCATTTGAATAACAAAACGCGGTACCAGTGAAACGAACGAACCCGAAAATACACAAAGATAACAAAAGGAAACGGGAACGCCCTGCACAACACACAACACTGCGAACCCCCCGCGACAGGGGACGCCGCACCCATCAAGCTCTTCAGAGTCAAATGGCAAGTTCCAAAGCGCAACCTGATTTGGGAATCACGAGTGTGATCCGGTCCAACGAGAAAAAAACCCACGACGCACCGAACCCATTTCCATACAGCGGCCGACCAGATTAATTGGGCCCGAGTCGCTCTGGATTGTGACAGTGTCAGGACCGCCAATTGATGCGCACAAGCTACATAAAAAGCGCGCGTCGAACGACCTGCAAAACGTAAACAAAACGACGGGGACTGAGGCCCGAGGCTCGGTGATGAAATCGAGATGGCAACAAGGGGCTAAGAGAAGGACGCGATGCGGGGCCCAAAAATCAGCGCGGCAGAAAAAAAGAGACGGTGGAGGGGAAAAGAGGACGACAACGACAGGGGCACGATGACCAAGGAAGGAGGGAATTACGTTCCGATGGCACGGTGGACACGCAGCGCGGCCCGCGCAATGTCCCTCCGGCGATCCTTGCGTTTATACTGGACGCGGAAAGCGGGCGAGGCCTAGGTCGCCCCACAGCATCTCCGCATCTTCCCTCTACCTCGCAGCGCGGGAGCCAAACGACCGCAGTCGCGCTGCCAGGTCTCCGGGCGGCCCGCGGGAAAGGAAATCCAGGCCCAGCTCGCGCACCATCAGCAGACTGCGCGCCGTCGTCGCCCGGAGAAGCATCGAGTAAAGATGCAGCCACAGGGCGTCCATGTCCTGCGCGTCCTTGAACCCGGCGTCGCCAATGACTCCTCGGTGCATGGTCCGGCACTGGCAGGCCGTGGACTTCAGGACCTCGGCGTGGAAGATAAACAGGCTGGCAAGCGTGACCGCATGCTTGCGGAAACCAACTGGACTCGAAGCTTGCGGCTCGGAGAAAGACGAGGCCCGCCGCGTCCGTGGTGTCGAAGCTGCGATCGAGCTCCGCGAGCTTCTAGCCGCGAGCGTCAAAGATTGCGCATGGCGGGCGAACAAAGCGCAGGTGCGGAACGCTTCACACATGATATGGAAGAGCGAGCAGGTCCAGAGGAAAAGTCGCCAAATCATGTTCAGGGCGCCCCAAGATTGCACCCCGCCAGCCCTGGAAACTGGAGACGGTTTCGCACATCGCAGCCCCTTCAGCGATGGCGGGTTCGAATATGGATCTGCGTAGCGCGTCACTCCGCTGGGCCCCCGAACAGCCCTCGAAAGACGCGATCCTTCGCAGATCGCAGCCCCTCATGGACGGCAAGGTTCAATCTGAATCTGCGTAGCGCGTCACTCCGCTGACCCCCCAGCAGCCCTCGAACGTGTTGGCAGTTTCGTAGATAGCAGCCTCCCATGGATGGCGAGGTCGAATCTGAATTTCCGTAGCGCGTCACTCCAGTGGCGACGCTTTCGCAGATCGCAGCCCCGAAGAGATGGTGAGGTCGAATCTGAATCTGCGTGACTTTCTTTCTTTCGCTGAGCCTAGAACACGAACAGTGTTGGCCGATTGTACATGCCACGGTTGAAATACAGAGCTGCGCGGTCAACGGAATGGAGAAAGCTGACGGAAGCAAAAACTACATTCTAAACATCACGATTCCCAATGATCTTCGTCACGGCCTGTGCTGCCTCTTCCAAAGCCAGAGCTTCCGCAGTAAATGAAGAAATAGGTGTTGCCATACATGTCCCTGCGATCATTAAAGTCGTTGTGGTTTCGTATTGCCCACGTCGCACCACAGCTTCAATGCACCACGCTGCAGCTGAACACGAACTCGCCCTTGTGCCACCATCGGTGTGGACGATCAGGTTGCATCGTTCCAGGTCTGCCGGGTCAAATGGGAAACTTTGGTACCATGACTTTCTCTCGTCCATGGTGAAGTTCACGAGGTGGTCCGCTCGGATATTCCAGTCGCGCCTGTGCCAGAACACAATGTCATCGCAGTCGCGCGGCGGCCGCCAGCCAATGCACACTATGTCCCAAAAGCTCCTTGTTATACGATGCATCAGCGGTGCCAAGGACGGAGTTGTCAAGACGGTTGAGCCCATGGTGATGCCAGCAAGCGGCCGGCAGTCCGTGATGAAGATAACGCGCCCGCGGTCTCCATCCCACTTCACAGTAGGTGCTCCCGGCCCGTGGTTTCCAGGGAGATCTTCCAGCAATTGTGTAGCGCGTCACTCCGCTGGACTTCCTCAAAGCCCTCGAAAGTGTCGACAGAATCGCACATCGCAGTCCTCAAGGGATGGCGAGGTCTAATCAGATTCTGCGTAGCGCGTCACTCCGGTGGACGCCCCCGCAGCCCTCATAGGTGGCGACAGCTTCGCAGTCGCAGCCCCCCAGGGATGGCGGGGTCTAATCTGAATCTGCGTAGCATGTCACTCCGCTGGACCCCCAGCAGCCTTCGAAAGTGGCGACAGTTTTGCACATCGCAGCCGCCCCTTACGAATGGCAAGGCCGAATCCGAATCTGCGTAAAGCGTCACTCCGCTGGACCCCGCAGCAGCGTTCGAACGTGGCGACTCTTTCGCACATCGCAGCCCCCGAGAGATAGTGACGTCTAATCTGAACCTGCGTAAGGCCTCGCTCCGTTGACCCCCCAGCAGCCTTCGAAAATGGCGACGGACGGTGTCGCAGTTCGCACCCGCACAGGGATAGCGAAGTCGAAGCTAAATCTGCATGAGGAGTCACTCCGCGAGACACCCCAGCAGCCCACGAACGTGTCGAAACTTTCGCAATTCGCAGCCCCCCAGGGATGGCGAGGTCTGACCTGAATCTGCGTAATACGTTATTCCTTTGGACCCCACAGCAGCCCACGACAATGTCGACAAATTCGCACATCGCAGCCTCCCAGGAATGGCGAAGTCGATGCGGAATCCGCGTAGCGCGTCACTCCTCTGACCCCCCTATCAGCCCTCCAAAGTGTCGACATATTCACACATCGCAGCACCCCAGGGATGGCGAAGTCTCATATGAATATGCACAAGACGTCACTCCGCTGGACGCCAGCAGCCCTCGAAAGTGTCAGACGCTTAGCAGTTCGCAGCGTTCCCAGCCCGACAGAGATGGCGAGGACTAATCTGAATCTGCGTAGCGCGTCACTCCTCTGGACCCGCACTCGAAAGTGTCGACAGTTTCACAGTTCGCAGTCCGCCAGGGATGGCGACGTCAAATCTGACTCTGCGAAAGACGTCACTTCTCTGGACCCCCCCCGCAGCCCTCGAAAATGGCGACAGTTTTGCAGATCGCAGCCTCCCAGGGATGACGAGGTCATGTAGGACGGAGAGGTCAGAGGCAGGCTGGCACGCAGGCTGGAGGCACGAGGACGAGGTAAGAACCAGGAGGGCGAGAAAAGAAGGGATGCGGAGGGACGAAGACGCGACCCCAATGCTCTATCCTGGCTGATGTCTGATCTTCCGGGAGAACGACAGCTGCCCATGGAAGTCGAAATCCAAAACGGAACGACGTCGGGGCCTGAAACAACCACGACTGAGGCCCCCAAGCTTCACGAGGGGGGGCCCAGGGGCACGCAGACACACACACACAGACACAACTCCCAGGATTTTCTATGTGCTCTATATGTTTTCAAGTGTCGTCTACGCCTACGCTTCCAATATGTTCCACACGTTCCCTGGGAATTGACGATCCTTATCATCTGTGTGGCTTGTGCCCCCTTCCGAAGATAGGTCTCCGCAAGCCCCTGGGAAGGAGTAAGGGCCCCACCGAAAACAACAACAACAAACATTAGCAACACCAGCAGCAACAGCAACAACAGCAACAACACCTACACCGCCAACAACAACAACAACAAACAAATACAGAAACCTGCCTCGTCCTCCTCCTCCTTTCGGGGATGGACAGACCCCCCTTTAGTAAAACGTGGTTTAGTGAAAACGACCTGAGGCCCAAACCTGGCGGGCGCAAGCCTGGAAAATAACGGCCACTGCGCCCTCTCGAGAACCGAGAACGCACAATTCACTAATCGACGTGTCACTGCTGGGGGTTCTGTCCTCCTCCTCCTGGTGGCGGGAGCTCCTGGCGACTCCATGTACACCCGGCACTCCTCGTACGCCCTCTGCTTCTGGGCGGCCAGTGTCCTCGGCACGGCGCCCGCCGCGCACCCACCGAGGGGGCTCTGGGACTCTGGCCAGGCCCGGCCCGGGCCCGGGCTCGCTCGGGGGATCCCCTGGCTGAAGGGGCCCTGGGACACACGAATTAAGACACGCAAATAAAAAGATTCCCAATAGTTTCCCATAGTTTCTGGGTTTTTGTCCTCCCCCCCACTTCCCATATTTTCCCACATTTCCCGTGGAATCGGAGATTCACTGTGTCTGTTTGTTTTTTCCCCTCCTGACTGACCCGGGCCGACCCAGACCCGGGCGGCCCGCGTCGGGCCCCTCGCAGGACCCGGCGGCATCCCGCAGACTCCTGCGCCCAAGCCTGCAGGCTCGTGCCTTCCTGGCCCTGCAGGACCCTGCAGGAGCCGGCGCTCCGACCATAGCCCCCGCGGCCCCCCCCCGTCTCTCCCGAGCCCCGAGCGGCACGCGCGAGCGCCCTCCCGGGCCCGGGCCTCGCCAGCACGGCACTCCCACCGGCACGAGACCGGGCCCGGGGATCGCCCAGGCTCCGTGTGGACACACCTCGGGCGAAGAGAACTATGCACATACACCGATCCTGGCAAGGCCCATCCTTGACCCAGGATCGGTGCATATGCCTTCCTGGCCAAGGCAGGAGGGCGTATGCACCGATCCTGGGCTCAGGACGGGCCTGGCCAGAATCGGTGTATGTGCATAGTTCTCTTTCCTCGAACACCTCCCGCCCCCAGGGGCGAGGAGCCAGCTGCCCACACCAAGAGCGGTCCGCGATAGCCTCGGAAGCTTGCCATGAATGCCTATAGGGCGACACAGAGACCGAAAGCCGGCCTGACCAGCACAGTCGGCCCGCATCAGAAGGACGCGCGATAAAGATGCAAGGGCCTTGGACGCCCACTTCGATGCCTTTCGAGCGGGGCGCGGCCAACGAAAGTGGCCAAGGATGGACCGAGGAGGCACGGATGCAAGGGTGCCCATGGGAAGATTGCCCATCATTACTATGCGGGTCGACTGTAGCGAAACAGAGACCGAGTGAAACATGTGGACCGACAGCAATCCCGAAGGACGCAGTGGGGCAGCAACCAACCGAACCGACCGAACGACCGCGGGGTGGCCGAACAAAGCGTAACGCGGACACCCCTGGTCCCCAAACCGTTTGGTACTGATCACCCCCATGACGTGGCCAGGATCCATGTATACCCCGATGCCCGCATGGAGAGCGACTGTCGAGCAGGTCTGGTCCTGAAAGAGCTGACCAGACCCTCTGGAAACATGTTTTCCCCGAGTGGCCTGGAAACGACGGTTGGTCACAAAGCGTATGAATGGACTTTAGGCGGATCTGACTGGATGGTGTGCGGATCCGCTGTTGGTTCCGATTGGACTTGCGGCGGATCTGATCTCGTGGGTCGGATGTCGCTTGTTCCAGATATGCGTTCCTTCTGGTCCAAATGAATCCACAACTCCAAAGTGCCTCGCTACCTCGTATTTTTACAAATAGGCAACAACGCGTGCGCCACGCAATGCTCTCTGTGACTCCAGACTAGCTCTTTTCTTAGAGCAGATGTAGGTTAATTGGCGAATTTCGGGGGCTTCATTTTATTGGCCGGGGCAATTCCAAGACATGACGCCCACAAGAGAGGCCATAGACCTTATAATGAAGCAAACAAAAGATATCTAACACACCGTCGACACCAAGCGACTAGTAGCTAGACCTTGAGCGCGCGCGAAACGCGCCATGTGTAGGTAGGTGTATACGTATAACTACAATTGAATACATATGCACACAACTATAAATATATAAGTTCTCATATCGATTGTATGCGCGTCGCTTCTAGAAACCAGCACTGACCCCTAGGATCGTCAAGAACCACGATTCCCCTTGATGGGCCCCCACATTAAACCATGATTCCCCTTGAGGGGCCCAATGTTTACACAGGGAGACGAGAGGGACAACTTTTTACAAGCATGGCGCCAAAAGAGGTTCAGCCGCTTCGCGGCCAACCTCCTTCAAAGAGGGAGTGCACGGCGGGCGGGAGAAGGGTTGCGACCTGCAGGCTCGCAACCAAATGGATGCGGGACGGGAAGAGGGAGAGGAGGAAGCGGGGAGGCAGCAGTGCGGAACCCTGCAGTTAAAGGACAGGCCCCAACAAGAGCACGTTCCCCTTGAGGGGCCCACAATTCACAGGGGGAGACGACAGGGACAATGTTTTCAAGCATGGCGCCCGAGTGGGGTCCAGCCGCTTCGCGGCCCGCCGCCCGCCCGAAAGTGGCACCAAGAGCACAACCCGTGCGCCGCTGGCCTAAGGTGCTAACAGAAGCGCGGGGTCCCCCGCGGGACGCGCCACGGTTTACTGGACGGAAGCCGGCGATAGATGCGCGCGCGACTCGAGGTGCCCTCTCGACTGGGGGGCCCAGCCGTGAGCCAGCTCGGCCGCAGTGCACGGGGTGCGCCAGAGGCAGGCCTTGCATGTCAAAAGATGGCCTGCTCTAGCTTGATCGCTGCGGCTAGCAGAACGAATGAGACAGTGGGGGGGGGCGCGGCGCCTCATTGCGCTCCTCCCCTGGGTCGGCCACGCGCCTTGGTTGCGTTGCGTTCCCCCCTCCAGTTGGCTAGGTGCGCCGGCTGCCGATCGTCATCCTGTTTCGGAATACCTCCCCAAGTAGGTGGTGATACACCAGCATCCGGAGGCCGTGGTAGGAGACCCGCTCCTCCTGGCTGCCTTCAGGGTTTCCTGGGCTTCCCTGGAGCAGTGCTGGTGGCGGTCAGCGGTCTCCCCACCCAAGCTCGGCCTCGAGAGATCTTTCCAACGCTCGGGGCGGGCGCGCCCGCTCTAAACTTCGTGGGTCCGCTTCGGCAAAGGCCCGCACCTCCCTGGGGGCGCCGTACTCTGGCTCGCCGCCCTCAGCCACTGGGGGGGGATATCCCAAAAGCCTTCCCGTGTCTCGGGGGCCCAGCCGGAAAGGTATCGCCAGCCCCTGGCCTCGCAGGCCCCCCTTTTCATCCTGGCCCCGGGGGCCCTTCTCATATGCTTCTGGACCCGAGGATGTGCCCCCTGATCCTCGAGATGGTCCTCCTCCAGTTCGACTGCGGCCGCGAAGGCGGCCTCAACGATGAGCCTCTCCTCCCCCCTGTCGTCCAGCAACTGATGGCCTTCTTGCGTCGCCCGGGGGACACGTGGCAAGGGTACCGCACGGCAGCCTCCACATACAAAAGAGCCTCTCTGGCCTCCTCCCCCTCTTCCGGTCGCCTTCCAGTCCACAGATGCGAGGTGCGGGAGTCGGATGCCTCCTCTGGGCGCAGGGGGTTATCCGGCTGCCTGAAGAGCCTCTCTGGCCTCATCCCCCTCTTCCCGTCGCCTTCCAGTCCACCGATGCGAGGTGCGGGAGAGTCGGAGGCCTCCTCTGGGCACAAGGGGGCTATCCGGCTGCCTGCACGAGAGCCTCGGTGGCCGCGCCCGGGCGGCCTCGGTCGCGAGCTGCGACCCCGCCACGGTGGATGCTCCGACCACATTGGTTCCCCTTCGCCGCCTTAAGGCTTGGGCAGCCCGCTCCTCACTGCCCACCCGCGCTCTCCGCGGGGCTATCACGCCCGCCCGCGCTCTCCGCGGGCACCCAGGGGCGCGCGCCCCTCCCGCGTCTATAGCGCCGCGGCCGGCCGCCCGGGCTGCCAGGGGCAAGCGCCGCTGGCGCGCAGCCTCACGCACGAGCTGGCGGGCCCGGCCGTCTGGCCCGAGTATACGTTCGGTGCCGCGGACTCGGGCGCGGCCTCCGCTCCAGGGACGGGCGTTGGGGCCGCTGTGCCCCAGGGCCCCCATCTCTCCCCCTTGGTCCGCGCGCGGTGGCGTCACCGCCGGGCCGTGTACCGCCTTCCCCGATGGCCCGGGCGGGCCTGAGCTCTCTCCGGGGGGCGCGGCCTCCGCACGAAACGAGAGCTGGTGGGCAAACTTGCAGCCACCATCACCAGATGTAGGACGGGGGAGAAGGGAGGATGAGGAGGTCCTCCTCCTCCTCCTCCTCCTCCTCCTCCTCCTCCTCCTCCGCCTCCTCCCTCTCCCTCGCCTGCGTACGGTAAAGGTGCTGGGAAATGTGCCCCTCAAGAGCCCCCCCGGCACGATCTCCCGCTGGCGCCCTCGGGCCGCGAGCTTCATATCGGGTGGCCCTCCGCGGGCCCTCCTCGACCCCGCAGGACGCATAGCCACCAGGCACGCCCGGCAGGGCCCCGTCGCCTCGCCCCTCTTCTTCCACCGACCGCACGAGGCAGCTCTCCGGCGAGCGCTTCGCCCATGGCCACCAGGCACGCCCGGCAGGTCCCCGTCGCCTCGCCCCTCTTCCGCCGACCGCACGGGGCAGCTCTGCTGCGAGCGCTCCCCCCCGTCGCGGCAAGGGCGCGGCTCCTGCCGTGTGGGCTCGCCCGGGCATGTCCTCCCACAGGCGGGCCCTGGAGGAAACATAGAACATACTCCAAAACGAAACGAAAAAGAACAAAACCATCGTCCCCATAGGACGATAAGGCCTTCGCCATTTTGAATAGAGAAAACTCCTAAACACAGGAAACATAGGAACATGTCCAATCATGCCCCCCCCTCCCCAAAACGAAAAAGAGCAAAAACCATCGTCCCCAGGCCCTGTTGCAACCATAGGGAACAACAAGTGACATACACAGAAAAAATCGGAGGTCCGCGCGGATTTCTCGGATCGGCGCTGGGGCCCCCCGGCGGCGCCTCCGGCGCCGCCCCTGGCGCGCTCCGCGCGCCAGGGAGGGGGGTCCAGCGCCGATCCGAGAAATCCGCGCGGACCTCCGAGTTTTCATGTTTATGCCACTGCTTGTTCCCCTGAACCATTCTCGAAGGTGCCTGTTGTAAGGGGGCATGCCCGACTTGACATCTGGGCTGGGCGGCCCCCCATTCAGACGCTGGAGTTCACCGCGGATGTCCTCCAGGGCGCGCCCGCCTGAGATATAGGGCGGCCCCAAACGGCACCCGTCCCAGGCCTGCCGGGCACGCGGCCTGGCAGAGCTCCCGGAGCCAACTGCCCAGCGGACGGCCCTGGCCACGGATCCTCTGACGAACGATCCATACGTACCCATACCCATAGGGGGGACGGAATGAGCTATGGGTGCGTGTTGTCAGATGGGGGTCCCCGCTCAAACGGGAGCCTCCCCAGGGGTTCGCACCCATATCCATAGCCAGTCCTCCTCCCTCCGACCTCCCTATAGGTATGGGTGTGTGTTGCTCGTTCGCCATCTTCGTCACCGCGCACTCCAGCGGGGGAAAGGCCGACGGACTCCCGTGGACGGGCGCTTCTATGATAGATCCTCGTCCTGGGCCAGGCCTCGACAGAAGTCCCCCCCCCGGGCTCGCCCTCCGCAAGCCGCTCGCCCCACTCGCGAAGCCAAGGGAGGTTTCCACCCCCGCCCTCGGCTGCTCCACGGCCCCCGGGTCTCCCCCGCGGCTGCCCAGTTCTCGTCTCCACCCCCGGGAACCGGGGGGCGGCCGCGCAACCCGTCGCCGTCGGTCGGTGGGCTCACGCTCCTCGGTGCGAGCAAGGGGGCCCAGGGAACGACCCCGTCTCCTCCCTCCTGGCCGGTGGGCCTTCGGGAGGGAGGCCTTGCAAGACTGTGGGGGCTGGGTCGGCAGGACCGGGGAAGCCTTCACTACTATATCGGCCCTCTCGGCTCTTCCGCTGGGCACCGCCGCCGGGGGGCCCCCGGCAAGATCGGCCGGGGCTGTTCTTCCCGGTAGACGCTGCGTAGGAACGCCCCTCCCCTCCCCTTCTTCCTCCCCCTCCTCCTCCCCCCTTCCCTTCTTCGCCCCTCCTGTTGCTCTTGTAGATTTGAACACATTGTCGCCTGTGGGAGGATAAGAGATTGCCCACACGGCGCTTGGCCGACGCTGCGCGAGATTCGTCGCCCGCCCTCCAGGGAACCGCTCCGGCACCGGAGCTGGCATGCAGACCGCCCTGTCTTACCTTGCCCTGCAGTTGACCGCCAGCATGTTCGCGCCCCTCGACCACAGGCGCCCCGCCGCCCCCACAGTGCGCTGTTGGCATGGGCGTTGCTGCAGTCCAGCGCCTCGAGACCCCGACCTCCATCATTCAAGCCCTCCCGGCGGCCCAACCAGGGCGCCTCTCGTCGCGGACTCGGGTGGGGGGGACTTCAATGCCACAAACCCGTGCGCGGGGGGGCGGGGGGGGACGCCCTCACCCTCCACCCTCCGCACCTTCCGCGCGGCAGGTTCCACGCCGCGGCGGCCGCCGCCGCGGCCGCCATTGCGGCTTCCACCGAGGCCGCAGCAGCGGTTTCGGCGGCGGCGGCGTCTGCCGCGGCGCGGCACCTGCGGCGCGGAAGGTGCGGAAGGTGGAGGGCGAGGGCGAACCCCCCAATCTCCGTCGCCGAGCGGACATTCGCGACGGACCCTGCTCGCCCGTGTTGGCGGGGGAGGCCGGCCGCGGTCTGGGTGCCGCTCCGCCCTGTCCCCGACGGCCTCGAAGGGATACCTTCGGCGACCCCGGCGGCGGCCCCTGCGAAGGCGCCCGGGGCCAGGAGGTCGGGGTCTTTTGTGGGTCCCGCATGCTGTGGAGAAACGCCCAGGGCATTGCGCCTCGGTGTCGGGGGGGCATCCAACACCGCCCCTTCGTAAAAAAAAGGTTGCAATCTGCACGGTCGAAACCAAATGGCTATGGGACGGGGAGAGGGACAGGAGGAAACGGGTAATTAGGCCACAGTGGGGACCCATGATGTTCAAGGACAGGCCCTGACAAGAACATCCCCTCCGATGTCAGGCACTGCGGAGACCTACTTCAGTCACACCCAGCACACAGACGGTGTATGACCGGTCGGCCCCCGCAGAACCAACAAACAAAAACGTCGTGCGCTTCAAAGAAAAACACCACAGCCGACCTGTCTTGGGGTGCACTCAGGCCAGAATTCCGAAGCAAGTCCAGCGGGGGCGACGACGAAGAGGCCCTGGAGGCTCACGAGAAACTTTGAACACATCTAGAAGAAGAAAAAACGCCACAAACAGAAACTTTTGGCGCTCCGCGCGGAGTTCTTGGATCCGCGCTGGAGCCCCATCCCTGGCGCGCGGAGCGCGCCAGGGGCGGCGCCAGAGGCGCCGCCGGGGAGGCCCAGCGCGGATCCAAGAGATCCGCGCGAAGCGCCACAAATTACGTTTGTGGCTTTCTTCTTCTTCTTCTTGTTCTTCTTCTTATTATTATTATTCTTCTTCTTCGTCTTCTTCTTCTTCTTCTTCTTCTTCTTCTTCTTCTCTTTCGAGCATTGAACCTCGAAGTTCGAACCGCGAGGGTTGGCAAGTTCACATTGCGATGGCGTCGGCATTGGCCTGTGACACCACCGTGCTCTGACGGCCCCAGGGCCCGGCGACGGCCCTCGGAGGCCGAAAACGGGGAGAGAAACCTCCGCCACAAGTTGTTCGGCACGCTGGACGACTGGGGACCTTGGCGTGGGTACGGCAGGCTCTTGTCGTGTCGACCCCGGCGTTGGTCCCTGACACCGCGGGGATCGTTCAACCTTGAACGATCGGCCGTTTGCGAAACGTCAGATCACTCAACATCGACCGAGTCTGGGTCGCCGGCGGCGTTCAACATTGAGCGCCAGCGGCAAGGTCGCCGCCCTTCGACACGACGCGAACCTGCCGTACGTGGCCTAAAAAAACAAAAACGGCAGAAACACGATCCGCGCCGATCTCTCGGATCTGCGCTGAACCCCCCTCCCTGGCGCGCAGAGCGCGACAGGGGCAGCGCCGGAGGCGTCGCCAGGGTATTCCAGCGCAAATCCCCCACGGAACTCCGAAAAAGAGCGTGCCGATCGTACGCCCGCCCGCCCTCTCCCTGGGTCCCTGCCCCGAGCACCGCCGTGGTCGCCGCCGACGAGCGAGGATCCCAGATCTCCGACGACATGAGTCCCAACCACGTTGTGGTGCCGTGTCCTCGCTTTGACCCTGCAGCGCCCCGCACCTCATCCCTTCCTATCCTTCGATGGCCAGCACCCTCTGGCAGGAGAGCCCAGAATCGAATCGGCAAGTCGGATCGGCGATCGAAGTGGGTCGAATCGGCGGAAATCGGCAGCCGAGTCGGGAGAGTCGAATCGGCGGAAATCGGCTGGCTAGCAGGCCTCCATTGAGATCGGAACCCAAATCGGAATCCAACACCGACCGAAGCGCGTCGGAGGAATCAAAAGGAACCCTGTCTGGCGGGGTCCTGCGCTGCTCCTCCGAGCCGGGGTCCTCCTCCTGGGGGCGGGGGGCGGGCAGCGCGGCGGGGGGGTGTTCGGTCGGGCATGTCCCCCTGCAGGCAGATTTTAGACGAAAAATCAAACATAGTCAAAAAACAAACATGATGAAACAAGGTCAAACATCGTTCCAAATCTAATGCTATGTTTAACTATTCCTCCTGTAGGGGAACGTGGCCGACGGAAGGGGAGAGGGGGTCGGTGGTCCGCACCCGCCACGCCTCGCCGTCGAGGCATAGGAGGGAGAGAGAAGGCGGAAGGAGGATAGGAGTGATAGGAGGGGGAGGGAGAGAAGGAGAAGAAGAATGAAGAGGGGGAGAAGGAGGAGGAGGAGGAGGAGGAGGAGGAGGAGGAGGGAGGAGGATGAGGAGGAGGAGGGAGGAGCAGGAGGAGGAGGAGGGGGTAAGGAGGAGGAGTAGGAGGGGGAGGTAGCAAAGGGGGGGGAGGAGGGGGGGGAGGAGGAGAGGAGGAGGAAGGAGGCAGGGAAGGAGGAGGTGAGGAGGTCGGAGGTGTAGGAGAGGGGCGGAGGAGGGAGTGCGGCGTTCGGCTCTGGGCTGCCTGCGGCCCTTTAGGGGGGGGCTTACAGGGAGTAGTTGGTCATTATGGTAAGGAGAAGTGGGCGAGGAGTCTGTCACGAGAGAAGGAGGAGGGACACGCGCCCGTCTCAACCCTGGGGTGGGCCCGACGCGCGCACTGCCAAGAAGCCTGGCGGCGCAGCACAGCCCCGGCAAACACCAGGCCAGGCGAGGCCGGGAGCCGAACGGCTGGTGCCAGTCCGCCTCCGCCCCCGCCTGCCCTCGCCACTGCCCCCCCCTTCCCTGGCCGCTCTCCTCCTCCTCCTCCTCCTCCTCCTCCTCCTCCTTCTCCTCCTTCCTCCTCCTTCCCTCCCGTGTCTTTCCTTCCTCCTCCTCCCCTCCTCCTCCTCCTCCTCCTCCTTATCCTGCCCCTCCTCCTCGTCGTCCTCGTCCTCCTCAACCTCCTCGTCCTCCTCCGCCTCCTCCTCGTTTTCCTCTTCCTCCTCCTCTTCTTCCTCCTCCTCCGCACGTACTTCAGAGGAGCGCCGCGTTCGCGAGCCATGTTCGCTTGGCCCCCCGCGCACTGGATGGGGCCCGATGTACCTCAAGGGCCGTACCTCCCCCCCTGGGGGTGCGGCAAATGCGGTGCAGCTGACAAGTGGGCGAGTCGCCTCAGATGCCGTGGCTGCAGGAACATAACCCCGCAGAAGGTGCAGCAGGCGGCCCAGCAGGCACCCAGGTTGCGCCAGAATGGGGGAGGGAAACACGTCGGCGGCAAATGATCTGGTCGCGCGGGACCACGGGACCTGGGGGTCATCATTGCCGCCATGCAGAAGAAATCCCACCAGCCCTCTGGACTTAGGTGGTATAACGCGTTGTTTTTTTCTCTTCCACTGAAGCCCCTCCCCCTACCCCCTCCCCTGGGCCAGGAAGGGAGGGTACCGAGGCGTTAGAGCGTCCAAGATGGCCCAATATTGCTCCAGGAGGGCTTCGAAGTCGCAAGATGGCCTCCAAGATGGCCCATGCTACTTCAAGATGGGTCAAGATAGCCTCCGACATACCCCCATGAGGCCCCCAAACAGCCCCAAGGCGGATCCAAGTGCCCTTTTCGAGCCCTCCACAGCGCTTTCCAAGATGCCAAAACCGTTCGACTGCCTAGGGAAACCGATGTGTTTGGCATTATCGCCCCTTCGCTTCCGATGGGCTTTGGAAGCCTCAAGGTGGCCCCAAGATGGCCCACAAGAGGCCCAACAGGGACCCAAAAGGGCCGAAGACGGCTCCAAGATCGCCCAAGAGGCGCCCAAGAGCGCTCCAAGAGGGCCCCAAGATGCCGTTTGAGAGCCTCCGGGGGGGGGGGGGGGAATTCCTCCCCCCCTCTTTTTGAACCATGGTGTTCAAGATGGCCCCAAGAGGCCCCCCAGTCTCTCCCAAAGACCCTCCACCCTGCCCTTTTTGACCCAAGGTGGCTCCAAGAGAGCCCCAGATAGCCCAAGATGGCCTGCAACACGGCCTAAGATAGCCAAGCATGGCTCAAGATAGCCTCCGGCAGCCCTCCAATAGGCCTAAAGGCAGCCTCAAGATGGCCCAAGATAGCCGAGAATGGCTCAATATAGCCTCCGACAGCCTCTAGCCGAGCATGGCTCAATATAGCCTCCAAGAGGCCTCGAGAAAACTGGCAAACAATAGTGCATGGGTTGGTGGGGATACTTTTTTGATCTGCGGCTCAAAGGACGACTCCAGAGAGCGGGTCAATCTCGACAGGGGCGAAAAGCGAGACGATTGGCAACGAAGGCGCATAGGCCAACGCCGCAATGCACGTGCGAAGGACAAAATGAACCTCATTAGAGCCGACCCGGGAACGGAAGACGGCAGCAGACTGAAAAAGCCGGCGGAGGGTCGCACTGTGGCGCCAGCCCCACTGGTGGGGATACGCGAAGCGTCGAGAATTTGGCATGCTGCTGGAGAAGGAGGGGAAGTCCACCGCCGCCCCCGCTGGGGGACAGCAGCATCAACAGCAGTCGGCAGGAGGTCCCAGCTCACATTCGCACAAGGATGTGCTGGTCTTCCTCAAAGACAAGAAGTGCGACGAGGAGGTCTTGCAGTCGACCACCAAGTGCCAGCAGCGCGAGCAGGCTGAGCACCAGGCCTCGGTCGTCACTGCGAGGCCGAGGGTCGAGAACTTACGGAAGGAGCCCAAGAAGCAGGACCTCCAGCTCCAGAAGATCAAGGAGCGCCGCGAGCAGCTCCTCAAGGAGGAGGCTGGGCTCCTCGCGGCCATGCAGGACACCCAGAAGAACTTTGCTGCTGCAGAGGCTCTATACGTACGCGTGCATGCCGTCGGCATCAATGACGTAGTCAAGGTCACGACGGCCGCGCTGGATCCCAGCCTGCACGCGAATGCTGAGGCCAAGGCTGCCATGGAAGTGCTTGCGAAGCTCCAGCAGACCGTCCTCGGCCTCAAGGGCGCTGCGGAGAAGGCTCAGGAGCCTCTGCTTGCTGGCGGCGGCGCTGCTGGTGCTCGTCCTAGCGCTCGGGCAGCTGCCAGCAGGGCGCCAGCTGACATCCCTGCAGGGTAAAACGACGAGGGCATCGACATGGGCGCCCTCAGCGCTGAGAACTTCGAGGAGCGCGCGGCCGAATTCAAGGCTGCGGCCGAGGCGCTCCGCACAGCCGCCCCAGAGGCGCAGGAAGCAGCCAAACGCAAATTGGTGTGCTGGGTGAGCGCATGCCCCGCGTTGGTGTGCTGGGTGAGCTGCGGATTGAGCTTCTGAAGCTGCTCCCGTGATTATGTGAGCTTCGTCTGCAGCCCGGAAATGACCTCTTTGTCCTTTTCCGCGCCCATGTTCTGAATCGTCTGTGGCAGCATCCCAATCCGCTCTCGACACTCATCGCCCCCCCCCCCCCCCCGTGGTTCGCATCCGACGTTGGCCCCCGACTCGGGCCCGACCACGCTGGTGGAGCTGCCCCAGGACCTGGTTTGGCCATCTTGTCGATCTTGGTAGTGAGCGCTGCAATCTGCGTGGCTTGAGCCTCGAACTTCGCTGCCCAAGGCCTTGGTGGTGGGTCGTTCCGCCCTCCTCCGCCGCCGTTGGCAGTCGTGTCTGCAACCTTCGTCTCGTCCATGTTCGCCCTCGGCGCAGCAGCCCCGCACGCACACTGGACCCGTGTTGCCCAATTGGACGACCTGCCGCATTGCCCACAACCCCACTGGGGGTCTTCGGCCCCTTGAAACAAGTGCGCCCATGAATCCCCAATCCGCACTGGTCCGTGAATGCCCTCGCGGGCGGGAAAGAAGCTGCGCCCCCCTCAGGAGCTCACTGGAGAGGGGCCTGGCGGGCGAGGCTATGCCGCCTGCCTACCCGCCTGCCCCAAATCGCTGTCCTGGCCAGCTGCCTTGACAAAACGGCAACTTGAGCCAACATGGCTTGAACCAAAATGGCTACGACCTCCTCGTCCTCCTCCTCCTCTTCCTCCTCTTCCGCCTCCTCTTCCCCCCCATCCCCCTCCCCCCCCCACCCATCCCCTCCCCTCCCCTCCCCTCAACACCTCCTCCTCTTCCTCCTCCTCCTCTATCCTCCTCCTCCTCCTCCCTCCTCAACCTTCCTCACTCCTCCTGCCCCTCGTCTCGCCCTCCTTCTCCTCACTCCTCCTCCTCCCTCCTCTCCACCTCATCCTCCTCCTCGTCCCACTCCACCTCCCCTGCCTCCTCCTTCCACGCGTCTCCACCTCCTCCGCCTCCGTTCCTCCTCCTCCTCCTCCTCCGCTCTCCTCCTCCTCCGCCTTCCTCCTCCTCCTCCTCTTGCTCATCCTCCTCCCCCCCCTCCTCCCCATCCCCTCTCCTCATCCTCCTCCCTCCTCCTCCTCCTCCTCCTCCTCCTCCTCCTCCTCCTCCCCCCTCACCTCCCTCTCTCCTCCTTCCGCCCTCCTCCTCTCCTCCTCCTCTCCTCCTCCTCCTCCGCATCCTCCTCCTGCTCCTCCTACCTCCTCCTCCTCCTCACCGTTACGTCTCACATCATCATCACATCGTCATCATCCTCTTTTTCCTCCTCATCCTCCTCCTCCTCCTCCTCCTCCTCCTCCCCTCCCCTCCCCCTCCTCCCTCGTCCTCATCCTCCTCCCCCTCATCCATCCTCCCCTCCTCCTCCGCATCCTCCCAGTCCCCTCCACCTCCGCCTTCTCCTTCCTCCTCCTCCTCCTCCTCCTCCTCCTCGTCCTCTCACCCGCCTCCTCCTCATCCTCCTCCTCGTCCTCCTCCTCCTGCTCCTCTCATCATCTCTTCGCCTCATCCTCCGCCTCCTCCTCGCCTCCCCCTCCCCCTCTCAAAACTTCTCCTCCTCTCCTGTTTCCCTCCTCCCCTCCCTCCTTTTCCTACGCCTCTTTCTTCCTCCTCCTTCCTCCGCCTCCTCCTCTTTCTCTTCCTCCCCTCACTCCTCCTCCCCCTCCTCCTCCTCCTCACAGCACTCCTCTCCTCCTCCTCCTCCTCCTCCTCCTCGTCGTCCTCCTCCTCAGCCGCCTCCGTTTCCTCTTCCTCCTCATCCTTCTCCTCCTCCTCTTCCTCCTACTCCTACTCCGCCTGCTCCTCCTCCTGCTCTTCCTCCTCATTGTCCTGCTCCTCCTCCTCCTCCGCCTCCTCCTCCTCCGCCTCCTCCTCCTCCCCCACTTCCACCTCCACCATGCCTCCAACCTCCTCCTCCTCCTCCGCCTCCTCCTCGCTTCTCCTCCTCCTCCTCCTCCTCCTCCTCCTCCTCCTCATAACCTCCTCCGCCTCCTCCTTTTCCTGCTCCCCCTCCGCCTCACGTCCCGTCCTCCATCTCCTCCTCTCCTCATTCCGCCTCCTCTGCTCTCCTCCTCCTCCTCCTCCTCACTCTTCCCCCTCCCCCTCCTCCTCTTGCTCCTGCTCCTTCTCCTCCTCCCCCCCTCCTACTCCTTCTCCTCCCCTCCTCCCTCCTCCTCCTCCTCCTCCTCCTCCTCCTCCTTCTCCTCCCACCCCTCCTCCTTCTCCTCATCCGCCTCCTCCTCCTCTCCTTCTCCTCCTCCTTCTCCTCCTCCCCCTCCATCCCCTCCTCCCTCCTCCCCATCCCCTTCCTCTTTCCTGCTCCACCTCCTTCCTCCTCCTTCTCCTGCTCCTCCTGTCCTCCTCCTCCTCCTCCTCCTCCCCGCTTAGTTTGCCCCTACTCCTCTCCTCCTCCTCCTCCTCGTCCTCCTCCTCCTCCTCCTCCTCCTCCCCTCCCCTCCTCCCCTCCCCTCCTCCTCCCCCTCCTCTTCCTACTCCTCCTCCTCCTCCTCCTCTCCTCCTCCTCCCCCTCCTCCTCCTCCTCCTCCTCCTCCTCCTCCTCCTCCTCCTCTCTTCCTCCTCCTCCTCCTCTCCTCCTCCTCCTCCTCCTCCTCCTCCTCCTCTCCTCCTCCTCCTCCTACTCCTCCTCCTCCTCCTCCTCCTCCCGTACCTCCTCCTCCTGCTCGTCATCTCCTCATCCTCCTCTTTCCCCCCCTTCTGCCCTCCCATGGAGACCTCCTAAAAGAGGTCGGACAGATGGGGTCGGAGGCTGGCGCCGCAGCGCCGATGCATTCGGCAATGCATCGGCCAATGCATCGCCCGATGCATCGGCAATTCACTGGCGACGTCGGCGATGCATCGGCGACGTCGGCGTGAAGCAAATCGGGCTCCACATCGAGCTGCATGGGCGATGCATCGGCGATGAGGCGCGATTCTGCGACCCCATCTAACCGGACCCCATATGCCCCCATGTACTCGGACCCCATCTGGGAGGCCTAGACACCCCCCTCCTTCCCTGGCCGGTCTCCTCCCTCCGTGTTTTCTGTCGAGGGCGAGGGGCGGGGCAAAGATCGGGCCCTCTCTGCAGAAGCAGGGCGCTGGCTTGTCGGCGATGCATCGGCGACGTCGGCGTGAAGCAAATCGGGCTCCACATCGAGCTGCATGGGCGATGCATCGGCGATGAGGCGCGATTCTGCGACCCCATCTAACCGGACCCCATATGCCCCCATGTACTCGGACCCCATCTGGGAGGCCTAGACACCCCCCTCCTTCCCTGGCCGGTCTCCTCCCTCCGTGTTTTCTGTCGAGGGCGAGGGGCGGGGCAAAGATCGGGCCCTCTCTGCAGAAGCAGGGCGCTGGCCCATACATCTATAGAGAAGGCCCGCGCATTCTGAGAGGCAGCCTCCTTCTAAGAAACCTTCCCCCCTCCCCCTATACTGATGGGCCTGTTTTCCACCGCCACCAGCATAAGTTGGAGGGGGAGGGGGTCCTCCTCCTCCTCCTCCTCCTCCTCCTCCTCCTCCTCGTCCTCCGTAGCCATTTTGGCTCAAGATGCTTTGTTCCACAGGGGAACACGTGGATACCGCTAGTCCGCGGCCAGTGCCAGGGCGTTTCTGCCCGACGTTTCTCATTCAACCTGTGAGCTCCTGGTGGAGCGTTTCGACCCACTCCCAGACGGCAGCAGGCACCACGTGTGTGCGATGGCGCCGCCGTCCAAGAAATGGGCTTGGTCTATCTGCAAGAGCTGCAACATTTGGGCGTACGACTGGAAGATCAAGCGCAATGGGGGCTGCTGCGCCAAGTGCGACTCGTTCGTCGCTCTCTGGGCGGACACTCCCTCGGCGTCGCGCAAGCCACCATGGGGAGACCAACCTACAAAGGGCACCTACGCGGAAGTGGTGTGCAGGCAGCTGGCCCACGCCGTCTCCAAGCTGGGGCCCGACCAGAGCATGCAGGAGCAGCTGGAGCACCTGCAGACCACCATCTCCCAGAAGTGCGCCCCGCCCAAGAAGGAGTTACCCAAGTCTGCGGCTCTCAAGCAGGCAATCGGCAAGGTCAATTCCGCCAAGGCTAAGCTCGACGGAATCACCAAGCGACACATGGACGCTGAGAAGGCGCTCGCCAAGCTCGCTGAGCAGGTGGCGCAGGCAGCGGAGGAGGTCTACGAGGCACAGCAGGAGCACTCGAAGGCCCTGGAAGAATACAACATGCACTCAGCGGCGGAGGGCACGGCGGCTAAGCCCGAGCAGACGGGCTTCCAGGTGGACGAGAGCCTCTTCGCCGACGAGGATTTGGAACAGACTCAGAAGGGCCAGCTTGCAAAGTTCAGGGAGGACGCGAAGTCCTTGCAGGAGCTGCTCGAGCGCGCCAAGACGCAGCAGGAGGCTCTGCTCACCATGGTCGAGAGCGCGAAGAAGATCAAGGCGGATCACGCGGCAAAGAAGCGCAGGATCAACGAAGGAGGGCAAGCACACGCACATGTTCCACCACCTGCTCAAGACGCCAAGCCTGAGACACCACCACAGCAACAAGCCAGCGATCCAGATGCAGAAAAGCGCAAGGCAGAGGCGATCGCCAAGCTCATCGAGGAGAACAGGGAGCGTACCAGGGCGGCATCTCAGAGGGCGACCACCACTTCACCTACGGCTGGTACGGCTGCTGCGGGCGGCGCTACGGGCTATTCTTCTGGTCGGGCTGGCATTTAGCCCGCCATGGCAGCCGCCTGCAGCGCTGGACAGGCCTCCAGCACCGCCGCCCCCCGAGTGGTCAGCCTTCCCTGGTCCCCCTGGGACTTCGCCCCCGTGTCTCGGGGATCGCACCTCCTCGTCCGCGCCAGATGTGGACGCAGCTTGTCAAGACTGGCGGCGCAGCCAGAGTGAGAGAGCTCGCAATCAGACATGTGAGACAGCCAAGCCAGCGAAGGTCACCAGTATTTTCTTCAGCAACATCACACAATGGGGCGAGAAGCCTCAGAAGTTCCTCAACGAGAGCCAGGAACTGGCTCAGAGATTTGCCTTCACGGAGTCCCAAGGGCCGCAGTCAGGCATCGCGAAGCTGAAGAAAGACCTGATCAAAGACGGATGGAAAGCAGCAGTCACGGCAGCAACACCGACGCGACGCTCGAAGGAAGGCAACAGCGGAGGCGAGCTGCTCATCGCCAAGGCGCACTTGGCGACCACAACGTCCGACGTGATGAGGGAGACCATCAAGGCCCGAGGAGGACAGGGCCCATTCAGAGGGCCCACGGCCATGACTATCCACCTCAGCGGAGGAAATGTGGTTCTCTTCTCCCTCTACCTGCTTCCCAAGGAGGGCATGCAGGGCAGCAGCTTCGAAAAGATCAAGGCGCTCTCGACGGTCATAGGGAGCATCACAGATCCTTGGGTTATCATGGCAGATTGGAATATGCCCCCGACCCTGGTCGAGAAGTCAGGCCCCCCCACGCGCCTGGGAGGCAAGGTGATCGTTCCGAAGGTTCAGGTCACATGCGACAAGGGCAAGGGCAGTCTCATAGATTTCGCCATGGCACGAGAAGACATAGCAGAAGGCATCACCATCGGCGGACATGCGAGAGTACCTTGGAGGACACATACGGGGCTCTTGCTCAAGTTACCAGGGCGTTCGGAGGCTTGGTGGCACAGGCACTTGGCTCTCCCCAAGCCGTTGCCGCTGGTGCTCCCACCGAAGAAGGCCCCCGACCCAGAGAGCAAGCGCAGCAAGACGAAGCAGGCAGCGCATCAGAAAAGACTGGCAGAACTCCCCGAGGACTTGCGCGAGGAGTTCAACGTTATCGAGCCCCCACAGACCAACATGGTGCAGCAGACGGTGCAGTACGCGATAGACGAGGGCCAGCGGGAGCAGGCCAGTCGCATCGCCATCGGGCCAGCGCTGACCAAGCAAATGCACGAGTTGGAGGCCAACCTTCTCATTCGCAGTGAGCATCAGAGGCTGATGGAGCAGGCGATCACAGGCGAGCACGCGGTCTGGGTCACCACTCTGGAGGAGGCGATCATCGGAGTAGACGTGATGGACGCCGAGCAGGCTGATGCCCACCGAGGTAGAGGAGGTGGGTTTGCAATCAGATGGCAAAGATCGAACGCCACACCAGGCCGTACGCATATGAAGTATGAAGCAGCAGAGTTGTGGTCGATAGTGGGAGTCTTGATTACAAGATATGAGTCATTAAGGTCCAACGGCACGGACAACAAGCAACAGAGGCAGTGCGAGAAGGAGTTGTCCACGACCTACCAGCAGCTCAGAAGGATGGGATTGGATCAGATCTTTGGTAAAAATGTTGATCATGACGAAGCCGATGAGCGCATGTTACGGGTGCAGGAGGTCAAGTCACACACGCTGGAGGAGCTTGAGAGGTTGAAGGATGAGATTGAAAACCACCTGGCAATTGCGGTCTCCAGAGGCATCTCCACACAGCGGCAGCAGTTCACTAAGTGGGCAAAGAAGATGTGGTCGGAGAAGCCAGGGATCCTTCACAAGCACGTCAAAGATCCAGTGCAGCCAACATACGAGCAGTACCACCAGAACGCAAGCTCGGCGGACCCAGGGATTCTCATGCACACGAAGAGGCTGAAATGGCTAAAGATCTGGA
Organism: Prorocentrum cordatum; assembly: GCA_963575745.1. Classification (NCBI taxonomy): domain Eukaryota; class Dinophyceae; order Prorocentrales; family Prorocentraceae; genus Prorocentrum; species Prorocentrum cordatum. The sequence goes on along the minus strand of CAUYUJ010014263.1, from coordinate 28,285 downwards.
CGGGTGCAGTGGACACCAGAGAGGACATCGCGTCGGAGCTGCAGGTCATGCGCAGACAGGCCAGAGACGAAGACTTGGAACCGATCACTATCGAGGAGTTCGACTCGGCAATGCAGGCCACGAACCCTAACAAAGCTGGCGGTGTGGACGGTCTCAAGTTGCACGACATCAAAAGGGCCCCGCAGAGTGCACGCCAGAAGCTGGTCGACCTCATCAACATGCGCGAGCGGACGGGCACTTGGCCGAGGCAGTGGACGGCTACACTCGGGGCTGTGGTCCCTAGGCCAGCAGGTGGTGAGAGAGTGCTGGGGATGCTACCCCTACCAGTCAAACTTTGGAGCAGGACGAGGGCGTCACCTTGCAGCGAATGGAGCGAGGCGCTGAGCGCGCACTGGGACACGGCCCTCAAAGGCAGCTCGGCGTTGCGAGCGGGACTGCTCCGCGCCTGCCTGGGCGAGGCGGGATACGAGCTGGGCATCCCCAGCCTCGCCCTGCTGGAGGACATCGAGAAGTTCTACGACAGCGTCAGCCTGGTGCTGCTGATGCGCATCGCTTGGGGCATCGGCTATCCAACAGTGGTAGTGGAAATGGAAGTACTCATCTTCGCGGCGGCTCGCTTTCTCAAAGACAAGTCGTCGCTGAGTGAGGCAATATGGGTATCCAGATCGATAGTTGCGGGGTCACCCAGAGGTGTCAGCCTCGCGAAGGTTTTCCTCCACCCAATCCTACAGCGAGCGCATATCATATCACCGACGGCTGGACTCTGGACATTCGTCGATGACACTGTGGCTCGGAGAGGAGGGCACGGCACTGGAGACCCCAGACAAGATGGTCAGAGTGGCCTGCGAGCTCGCCCAAGGACTTCGTCAACAGAGGCTCAAGATCTCGGACAAGACAGTCGTCATCGGCTCGAGCAGAGACATGGTCAAGAGCGCGGCGAAGAGGTTGCAGCAGAACGGTACCCCCGCCAAGGCCAACACATACGCGAAGGACCTAGGCCTCGACGCTTCTGCTGGGCGTAAACGAGTTGTTCGCACACTCAAGAGACGAATACTGGCAGCTAAGAGACGGTTCGCCAAGATCAAGAGGCTGAGGAAAAGCACTACCCTGGCAAAAGAAGCGAAAGGACTCTGGTCTACGGGCGCCCTGCCCCAGGCCACATACGGAAATCAAGCGCTCGGCCTTTCCATGACGGAGCTGGCGAAGCTAAGAAGACAGGCGGGTCAGATCGCAGCAGGCTCTCAAGGGGGCAAATGTCTGACGACAACACTTGCAATTGAGATGTGGGACAAGGGGCCAGGTCTGGAATTGCGCAAACGAGTTGTTCACGAGTGGCTGGCGATGTGGCAGATGAATCCTCAGATCCACGCGAGAGTCAAGTTAGCCTGGGCCAAGATCAGACAGCGATTGATCACGGCTGGACGGAGGAGGTGGGCCTATGTCAGAGGCCCGATCGCCACGCTGCAGGCCGCGCTGATGGACATAGGCTGGAACCCCATCAAGGCGACAGAGTGGGACAGACCACTACCAGATGGACAGTTGCAGGCTTGGCTTATCCCCAGCGGCACTGACACGGAGCACACGAACGATTGGGAGAGACTCGCCATCTTGGCAGACGTGGTCAGCGACATGCGCAATTTGTACTGGCAGCAGGCGTCGAAGCACGAGGATGGAGCTGACCTGCTCCCAGGTGCGGATGTATGGAGAATCAGGGCAGAGCAGCGCAAGTTCCACAATGAAGGAGCTTCAGATTTGGCGGCACTCAACCTGATAGTCACCACAGGTGGGCAATGGACCCGAGTGAGCGCGCGCCAGACGAGGATACCTTATTGATTCCAAGCTTTGCCCGCGCTGCCAGCTCAAAGAAGAGAGTTTGTATCACCGCATTTGGGAATGTGAGCAGAACAAGGGGCACGAGGATTTCGTGAAGTCGGAGGCGCTTGTGGTACAGGCGGCGGCGCAGCACGAGGCGTCGCCTGCTCTTTGGCTTCGGGGAGTACCAGCCGTTGGGCTCACCACTCCTGAGTTCGATGAAGCGCTCCTCGGCCAGCTGCAGTTGGATTTTAAGTCACACGGTTTCGCCGAATGCACGGAGTCAGGCAGAGTTCACGTTTTTGGTGACGGCTCGGGGGGCAAATATTCTGACGACCCCAGACGGAGACGCTGCGGAGCAGCGATCGTGGGGCTCGTGTTTGATTCGGGAGGCGGGTGGACCTTGGGGGAGGCTCTCGGGGTTCCTCTGCTCGGAGAAAAGCAAACGGTCCCCCGAGCCGAAGTTTTAGCATTCTGCCTGGCGTTAGAGCAAGTAGATTCAGAGCTGGGTTTCACATTTGTGACAGATCACAAGACGATCTCCAGGACCTGGAGGGCCCGCTTTCGAAGGCCCAACCCTGTGGGTGCCAACGAAGACCTCTGGACCAGGGCCCGCATTGCCTTCCAGGCCAGGAGGAATCTTGATGTGGAAGTTGTTTGGTTCCCCTCCCACCAAGAGGAGGCCCCAGAGAAGTTAGACACGCTCGAGAAACTCTTTTATGCCTCTGGCAACGCCTGTGCTGATTCGTGGGCGGGGGAGGCGGCGGAGTTGGCGTGGAGGGGGCTGGTGGGGCGGGAGCCTGAGACGGACAAAATTGATGACACAGCTTCGTTGATTCGTCGAAGGGCCAGACGTGCCCTGGCGTGTGCAGCGGAGGCCGAGGAAAACACTCGGGCGGAGAGACCCCCTTTGAAGAAGGAGTCGAGACCGTCCAAGTTGGTGGCTGCGGCACACGCCTCGGACCACATCCTCGAGCCATGTGGTCGCAGCATGAAATACTGGTGGTGCACGGTCTGTGAGAGAGTTGTTCCCCGCTGCCAAACGCGGGTCTTTGCGGCCACTACTTGTTCAGGGCCTCCTGCCGAAGTCAGGAGAGGCTCCCAGGCCGCTGTTGGAGAGAGGGTCGCCCCCTCAGCCCGAGGGAGCGGCTTCCTGGAAAAGGTTCACCCCTCTCACAGGCTCCAGTATGTGGAGAAATGGTTCCTTCACATTTGTTCGGAGTGCGGTTCTTATTGCACCGTGGACCCCAGGAATTTAGTTGGCAGATGTGACGGACGGACCAACAAAGGTTCGGAGAACCTAGCGAGGATAAGCAAAGGTTTGTTCCCGCGTCGTGAAGGCCCCCCGAGGGCAATTGTAGAGGCCATTAGGGCTCGTGAAGAAGCCGCCTGCGCGGACGTGGCGACCATGCTCAGGAGTCCGCTATCGGAAAACCCAGGATCCGACCTGGCTGGCCAGGCGGCTGGGCCTTCGGGGGCTCAGACGGGAGCGGGGTTATTGGACCGCGCGGCTCCCTCCAGGCCTGGCCAGGCCCAGGAACCCCAGCCCGTGCGGGCTGGGGATGGAAGCGATTCCAGTGATTAAATCGCCCCCCAGGACAGCGTCCGCTATCAAAGAGTCAAAAGAGTCCTCCTCCTCGTCCTCCTCCTCCTCCTCCTCCTCCTCTTCCTCCTCCTCCTCGTCGTCCTCCTCCTTCGCCCCTCCAACTTGTGGTGGTGGTGGTGGTGGGAAACCGGCCCATCATATACCCCTCTCTGCGCGAGGCCGACTGCCGCCGTCCAACTCTGGGCGGGCCAGCCCCGGCCGCCGACCCGAACCGCGGGGCCACCGTGCCGTGACGGCGGCCCCAGCTCTCCGGGCTCCCCGGAGGCTCCGGAGGCCTCCTGGGCCCCCCCCCCCCGAGGGCACCAGGAAGCCAGCAGGAGGGCACCGAGGAGGTCGACTGCCCGCCCGCCGCCCCTCTCCTCCCCGGGTGGAGCTATCGATCTGACAATCGATCTCACAATCGATCAAACTCTCGATATCACTGTCCATCTCGCTATCGATCTCACTATCAATCTCAAAATCGATCTCACAATCGATCTCATCATCATCATCATCATCATCATCATCATCATCATCATCATCATCATCCTCATCCTCATCCTCATCCTCATCCTCATCCTCATCCTCATCCTCATCCTCATCATCATCATCATCATCATCATCATCATCATCATCACCATCACCATCACCATCACCATCATCATCATCATCATCATCATCATCATCATCATCATCGGGACACGTTCATCGTCATCATCATAATAATAATGATCATCATCATCACCATCGGGATACCATCATCATCATCTCATCATCATCATCACCATCACCATCACCATCACCATCACCATCATCATCATCATCATCATCATCATCATCATCATCATCATCATCATCGGGACACCATCATCGTCACATCATCATCATCATCATCATCACATCATCATCATCATCATCATCATCATCATCATCATCATCATCATCATCATCATCATCGACATCATCATCATCGACGTCATCATCATCATCGGGACACCATCATCATCAACATCATCATCATCATCACCATCATCAACATCATCATCAACATCATCTTCATCGGCACACCATCATCATCAACATCATCAACGTCATCATCACCATCATCATCATCATCACCACCACCATCATCACCATCATCACCATCATCACCATCATCATCTCACAATCGATCTGACTATCGATCTCACAATCGATCTCACTATCGATCTCACAATCGATCTCACATTCGGTCTCACTATCGATATCACAATCAATCTCACAATCGACGTCATCATCATCATCATCAACAACATCAACATCATCATCATCATCATCATCATCATCATCATCATCATCATCATCATCATCATCATCATCATCATCATCGCCATCATCAACATCATCATCATCATCATCATCACCATCATCATCACCATCATCATCATAATCATCATCATAATCATCATCAACATCATCATCGGGACACCGACGGGACACCGACGGGACACCGGCGGGACACCGGCGGGACACCGCGCCGCACCGGCCGCCCGGAAGAAACATTTGGTCCGGCCGCGACTCAGCAACACACGGGACACCAGCGGGACACCGGCGGGACACCGCGCAGCACGGGCCGCCCGGAGGAAGGCGCTAGGAGTAGCTTGGGATCTGGGAATCCAAAATTAGTACATAGCCAACCGATCCCCCGCTGCAGCCTCCCCCCGGCGTCAGGAAGTAGGAGGAGGAGGAGGAGGAGGGGGAGGAGGACGAGGGGATTGGGAGGGGGAAGGGAACGAGGGATCTGGGAATCCAAAAACACCTACTTTCAACGACGGGCGTGCACCCACCTCGTTCGTGCCGCGACGCTCGGGCGCTCCTCGCTGGCCAGGGGCACGCTCTCCGCGGCCCGCTTGAACCGGAGCTTGTTCGGCCTCCGCCGGCGGCGGCGGGCGTCGGCGCGCCGCGCCGAGGAGTGCTCACGGGCGGCGAACGCATCCAGGTCCACGCCCTTGCGCTCCTCCTCCTCCCCCTCCTCCTCCTCCGCCTCCTCCTCCTCCTCCTCCTCCTCCTCCTCCTCCTCCTCCCCCTTTTCCTGCTCCCTCCTCCTCCTCCTCCTCCTCCTCCTCCTCCTCCTCCCCTCCTCCTCCTCCTCCTTCTCCACCTCCTCCTGTTCCTCCTCCTCCCTCCTCCTCCTCCTCCTCCTCCTTCCCCTCCTCCTCCTCCTTCCCCTCCGCCTCCTCCTTTCCTCCTCCTCCTCCCCTTCCTCCTCCTCCTCCTCCTCCTTTTTCCGCCTCCTCTTCCTCATCGTCCTCCTCCTCCCCCTCGTCCTCATCCTCCCCCTCCTCCTCCTCCTCCTCCTCCACAATTACACAATATGAAAATACTCTCCCACTTCCCCTGATGGCGTCCCGGAGATATCCGACCCCCCCCGCGTACTGTTTTTTACGCACAGGATTCCCGGGAAACGGGCTTTCGCATGCGATTTTTCAAAATGCTGCTCTCGCTGAGGCGCCGGCCTCACTTCTGCTCCCGAATCGTTCCGGATCGTTCCGAATCGTGCTCCCGCTGTAGTGTGGGCCTCATTTTCGGATCGGTGTTTGGCCTCCGTCGTTCAGGATGGCGTTCTCGCCCCAGCGCGGGCCTCTTTCTCGCGCGCCCATCCGCCCGCCACCACCGCGCCGCACCACCACCACCACCACCACCACCATCACCACCACCACCACAATCACCACCAGCACCAGCACCACACCACCACCAACCAGCACCAGCACCAGCACCAGCACCACAACCACGCACACACGCACGCACGCACGCACGCGCACCACCACCCACTACGCACGCGCGCGCGGAGCCACAGGTCCGCTACGACACGCGTCCGCGGATAGAGAAAATCAGCGCCATGGTAAGGGATGGGAGGGAGGGGTAGGACGTCAGATATGACGCGAGCGCACCTAGCTTGTCCCCCTCCCCCTCCCCCTCCTCCCTCCTCCCCCTCCTCCCCCTCCTCCTCCTCCTCCTCCTCCTCCCGCCTCCTCCGCCTCCTCTTCCTCCTCCTCCTCCTCCTCCTCCTCGTCCTCCTCCTCCCTCCTCCTCCTCCTCCTCCTCCTCCTCCTCCTCCTCCCTCCTCCTCCTCCCTCCTCCCTCCTCCTCCTCCTCCTCCTCAGTAGCCATTTTGGCTCAAGCCGTTCCGTTGCCCCCCCCCCGCTCCTGGACCTTGTCCCCAGGCGTACCCTGCGACCCCAACCCTTCGGGGCAACGCGGCGGGCGTTGGGGACTTGGGGGAGTGGGGCTTTGGGCTCTCGGAGCAATGGTATGTGCTACGGGGGGTCGGCCGCAGGCACGGCTGGCCGAGGCGCCTCCTCAGCGGCGCCCCCACTGGATACGGCGTGCGGGTCAACGCTGGGCCGCGCTGTCCCGCGAGAGGCTCGCCCAGCGGCAGGCGGCTCGGCTCCTGGAGCTGGAGTCCCTGGCCGACGCGCCGCCCGAGGTGTGCAGGAGGCTGGCGCTCATAGCGCCCGTCCTGACAGCGCAGCTGCAGGCGACGAAGCTAGAGCAGTTGGACATCCTCAAGCGCAACGTGGGCTGCCACGCGCTCAGCCTTCAGAAGGCGGGCTCCGGTGCCGCGGCTTGGCGGCGTGCGCAGCGAGGCCCGCGCCTCCTGGCCCCTGGAGCGGCTCGCGCCGGTGCGGGTGCTCTGGCCGCCGCTGGCACAGCAGTCGCGGGCTCGGCCTTGCGTGCGGATGCCGCTCCCTTCTCCCCCGTGCCGTCGGCGGACCTGCAGCTGGCGGGCCACTTCGGCGTGGTGGCCGACGACGCGGATGACCCCTTCGTCGCGGGCGTGGCGACCGTCGTCGGCGTCGACGTGACCGCCCTGGACGCGCAGGTGCGGCTCCCTGGCCCTGGCACGCGAGGCTCCTGGGCGGACCCACCTGCCCCCGTCGGGACGGAGTCGGCGTTGGACACAACCATAGCTGGTGCTGTGAGTGCAGGGGAACCTAGTGGCCTCTGGCCAACAGGGGAGCCTGCCGTCGCAGCACCGACGCATCAGGTGAATGGCGGCGGTGACGTGCCACGTCAGCCAGCGGCGAGTTCTGCGCGCGCAGACCCCATCTCTCCTGGAGCGTCTGCTGCTGGGCGCCGTCATGGGACGATCACCGAGCCGTGCACCCTCGAGCCCCTCGCCGACGTCCTCCCCGACGCCCCCGCCCTCGGCCACCCCGCGGCCGCGGAGGATCGGCCCTCAGGGATGCGGGAGGCGGCCCCGCCCTTCGTGCCTGCCGCGCAGGCCCAGCCGAGTGTGGCGGAGGAGACGAACGAGGCGGACCCTTCCTTGGGCTGGCGATGCTCGTGCGGAGCTGTCGTCTACAGCCCTTGCGATTTGGGGCCCGTGCATGCGTGGTCGTTCGGCGGGCGCTTCGACATCGTGCTCCCTCTGGTCGTTGCCGTGGCGGTGCAGACGGATGCCGCTCCCGTCGAGGATTCGCGTGACCGACCTCGCGGCAACGATGCTGGCTCGGGCTCCGCGGGCGCTGCACCTGGACCACTGGCTGGACCGCCTGTCCTTGGTGGGGCGGCGCCTCCTCGCGACAACGTCGGCTTCAAGTTCCTGATCGGGAGCGCTGCCGACTACAGCGGGGGCCCTTTCTCGACCGCTCGGGACGACGGCGTCGCCGATGGCATGCCCGCGCCGTGCACGCCCTGGCCGAGGGCGCAGACTCCGACCCGCGACCTGTCCCCCGAGAAGGAGGTGCAGGGGCTGACGCCTGCCAGCGGATCATCCTGGCGGGCAGTGGACGTGCCTGGTGCTGCGGCGAGCTTGGCCCAAGGTATGGCAGCCATCGCCGCGCGATGCCCGCCACCGTCCACCAGCCCCGACGAAGCGAGGCGCCTCGAGTCCCTCCGCCGCCAGTGGACACGCACTCTGGACGATCTCCTCGAGGAGCGCAGGGCGGCCCTCGTCGACGGCTGCGACCTGGACCGTTTTGACGAGCTCGAGGACGACATCCAGGAGGCGCAGCGGGTCTTGGGAGAGATCGACGACGGCGTCTCCTCCCAGCAGATCCTGCTGTACAGCTTATGACGCACTCCGCCATCGTGTTTTCGGTCCGTCGGATGTGCTCGAGCTCAACAAGTCGGGCCTCGTCGCCTGAGTCCGTCCGCGCTGCCGCCTTCGTCGCGCGCCTTCGGCCCCGCCTGCATAACTCCTCTTTCTCCTCCTCCTCCTCCTCCTCCTCCTCCGCCTCCGCCTCCGCCTCCGCCTCCTCCTCCTCCTCCTCCTCCTCCTCCTCTCCTCCTCCTCTCCTCCCCCTTTCCCTCCTCCGCCTCCCTCCTCCTCCTCCTCCTCCTCATCTTCTCCTCCTCTCCTATCCTCCTCCTCCTCCTCCTCCTCCTCCTTCTCCGCCTCCTCCTCTTCCTCCTCCTCCTCCTCTCCTCCTCCTTCCCGTCCTCCTGCTCCTCCTCCTCTTCTCCTCCTCCCCCCCTTCCTCCTCCTCCTCCTCCTCCTTTTTCCGCCTCCTCCTCTTCATCGTCCTCCTCCTCCTCCCCCTCCTCCTCCCTCCCTCCTCCTCCTCCTCCCCTCCTCCTCAACCCTCCTCCTCCTCCTCTCCTCCTCCACCTCCTCCTCCTCTCCTCCTCCTCTCCTCCTCCTCCTCCTCCTTCCTCCTCATCCTCATCGTCCTCATCGTCCTCTCTCCTCCTCATCCTCATCCTCATCCTCATCCTCATCCTCATCCTCATCCTCATCCCATCCCATCCTCCTCCTCCTCCTCCTCCTCCTCCTCCTCCTCTCCTCCTCCTCCCTCCTCCTCCTCCTCCTCTCTCCTCCTCATCCTCATCATCATCATCATCATCATCATCATCATCATCATCATCATCATCATCATCATCATCATCATCATCATCATCATCATCATCCCCCTCCTGCCCTCCCATAGAGGCCTCGTGGATGGGGTCCGAGTAGGTGCGGTCGGAGGATCGCGCCGCATCGCCGATGCACCGGCGATGCACCAGCGATGCATCGTCGATGTTGGCGATTCGTGGGCGACGTCGACGTGGAGGAGAACGGGCTTCACATCGAGCAGCATCGCCGATGCATCGGCGATGTGGCGCGATCCTCCGACATCATCAACTCGGAACCCATGTAGGAGGCCTAGGTCCACGCCCTTACCTCTCCCAGGGCGCGTTCTGAGCAGGATTTCGAGGCGAATCAAGCGGTGGCGACGAGGGCCTCCCCAGGAGGCCGAAAAAAGGGAAAACGGCCGAATGGTAGCGGCATGGGTAGCTTTTCCTCGGGGAACGAAGAATGACATAAACATAAAAACTAGAAGGTCCGCGCGGATTTCTTGGATCCGCACTGGACCCCCCCCCTTTCCCCCCTCCCTGGCGCGCGGAGCGCGCAAGGGGCGGCGCCGGAGGCGCCGCCAAGGGGGTCCAGCGCCGATCCGAGAAAGCCGCGCGGGCCTCAGAGTTTTCATGCTTCTGCCAATCTTCGTTCCCCGATGTCCCTCTCTGACTTACGGTCTGGACTCCAGGGGCGCGATCCCCGGGGGAGCTCGGTCGCACGGGCGCGTTCCGCGCGGGGCAGCCGCGAGACGGCGCCCCGTATAGGATGTACGCTCTTGCCGCCCACGGGCGGCAGGCTCGTGCCGTGACGAGAGTCCAGGTGTTGGGGCACCATGTGAGACCTGCTCCTGGCAGGAGGAGGAGGAGGAAAGGGAGGAGGAGGAGGAGGACAGGGAGGAGGAGGAGGAGGAGGAGGAAAGGAAGGGAGGGAGGAGGAGGAGGAGGAGAGGAGGACAGGAGGAGGAGGAGGAGGAGGAGAAGGAAAGGGAGGAGGAGGAGGAGGAGGAAGAAAAGGAGGAGGAGGAGGAGGAGGAAAAGGAGGAGGAGGAGGAGGAGAAGAAGGAAGAGGAGGAGAGGGGATCGACTGGGATCGAGATTCGAGGATCGAGGTTCGAAGCTGGAGACTCCGTGCGTTCGGCCTTCGGAGGTCGTGCTCGGGCCCCAGCGCTCTCGAGGGAAAACACACAGGGGCCATGACCAAAATGTCGCTGGATCATGTCGATGCCGATCTTGGTCATGGTCAATGGCGGCCGTCTTCGAGTTGCGAGGATGATCAACGAACTGACGCTGACCGAGATCGACTGTGACCGACACGACGTTCCCGCGTTCAGTCTTAGTCACGGTCACCGTTTTCTGCCCCTCCATGCTCTAAGACAGGAACACCGTAGACGGATCTACCCCTTCTCCGGCATTGTACTTCGCCGAGTACAGCGGCAGCATTGTCTATGGATGCATCCACCAGGAATGCGTGAAACCACCCCCAATATGTCACAATATCTATAGACGCTTGTGGCTACAACATGAGAGCGGTATTTGATATAGGCCATTACCCGAAATGTTAAGCTACATCACGGGCCAGGCTGGCAATCCTGCAGGATCTGGTGCTCTGGCTGAGCCCCATCTGCGCTGAACCCCACCACCCGCCGGCTGACACGCCGGCTGCGCACCACCACTGGTCCTGGCCAGACTCCGTCCGGCCCCAGACGTCAATTGGCCCCTCCCCGAGATGCTATCGCATCGACGGCAGCATCAAGGCAGCAGTCCATCCCGCAGTGCAGCCATGGCGGCAGGCACCCGCGACAGCCCCCGGCTCGGGCGGAAGGGGGAAGGGAACGAGGGAGGCGGGGGGGGGATCCGCACGAGGGGAGGAGGCGGGCCAAGGCCTGCTGAGGTCACGCCTGTCTCGACGCCCGAACTCGGGAGCGGCCAAGAAGGGGGTGTCCAAGAGGGGGGGTGCAAACCATGACCGGCGGCATGTGCGCGGCCCAGCGGGGGCGCCAGGGACGCAATGAAATAAGAAGAGGCGCCATGCAATCTGGGGAAATGTCATGGCCCACGCCATGATATCCCCCCCCCTAGTCATCACCCCCCTCTTTGCCGCCCCCGACATACCCGACTTGTATCCTCGATGACTTCGACCGTGCCGAGCCTCGGCCGGGGCGGGGGGCGCCGGGCCGGGGAGGCGGGGGGGGCCCTGCGCCGTGGCGGCGGCCCGCGGCGCTGCCGCGGGGCGGCAGCAGATGAGCGCCGAGCCCGGGCCCGGCAGGGGCCGGGCGGGGCAGGGTCGGTGCGGCCCGTCTCGGCGACGGGCGAAGGGGGGAAGAGGAGAAGGAACTGAGCAGGGGCCGACCGTCCCGGCATCCCTGCGGGCCCATCACGACATGCTCTCGGGAGCCCAACACGCTCCAGGAACAACAGCCGTGTTCTTAGAGCACAGGCCCGATGTGTTAAAACAGAGCGATTTCAATCAGACATGTTCTAAGACCATGTCGTGCTGACTACGTAGACTTCTCAGAACATTCTTTGGTGGGCCTATAGGCAAGCTGGGACGCTTCGCCACTGCTTGAAGGAGGAAGCCTTCTCCGAAGGCGGCGGGACTTCTCAAAAGCATTCGGGCCTTCCGAGACGGTTTCTGTGCTTTCATGGGGAGGCCTAGGAAACCTCTGGGAAGGCCAGGGGACTCCCGAGCCTTCCGAGAAGGCCCGTCCCCTCTCACTTCCCCTTCGCTCGCCGCCGAATCGCACCCATTCTTTCCGTACTCCTGTCGATCACAAAACATCCGTCACAAGCATGAAACCCTCCGCCAGCTACAGCACAGCCATAAGAGCACCGAGGGTGCCCTTCTTCCTCAGGATGCGCAAGGACATACTACAAGCACGAAGAACACAAGGGTACCCTCAACGAGCCGACATCGAGCTTCTACTTCGGTGCGACCGTATAGTGAGCGTGCGTTTTCTTGTTTCGGCGTTTCGGCATTGAGCGAAAAAGGGGGGGGGAGGGGGGGGGGTCTGGCTCTGGACATCTGCTCAGTGCGACTGCCTGCGACAGTGCGTCCTGCGAGGGGAGACCCCACCTGCTCGAAACAGGCGCCCCAAACCGCCGAGACCTACGCCAAGGGGGCAGGGGGGGGGGAAAGGCCCGCGCCGATCGGCAGAATGAGAACCCCAAACGACCACACGGGATCACAGTGCCTTCTGTCTGCGGCGAGCTGGGTCCAACGAGCGGTCGGGCCAGCGGCGGGGCGCGTGCGTGCGCACTACGGCGGCGCCAGAGGGGCGGGACGGGAGGCGGCGGCGGCCGCGGAATGGCCAGAGAACACACCATGCAGCAGACAAGAGGATCTTCGAGCAATGTCGAATTCAGGGGTATATAAGCGTATGGAATACAGAGAGGCACGGTACAAGCAGGGGGGCCCGTGCTACAAGAGAGCATGGTCTCTCTTCTTGCGCAAGGGGCCAGGGCGTACCCGTCGCCTGCGCGCCGGATGACTCGTGAACAACAACGGCGGTACACAAGGAAGGTGGGACGGAAGCGAAGGAGGAGGATGAGAGGCCGGACTACGCATGCCAACCACAAAGGAGGATGGTCCGGACTGAGACTGGCCTCCTGCCATGGACACCAGGAAATCCGAACAAGTCGCAGTGCATCAAACGTCTCGTGCGTGATGCCCTTGGACGTGCCGTTGCCGCTCGGTGAAACCAGGGCGGCGTGGCGATGTCACTGCATCGCGGGGACGTCAGTTGGCGCTGCTTCGCAGGCGGGGACGAGGGCGAGGACTATTATTAACTCAGGCCTGTCCCCCTACAGGGGAATTTTCGACGAAAAATTACAAAAACCCAAAAAGTACTCCAAAGTGGTAAAAAGAAATGCTCAAAAAATGGTCCCCTGACTATTTTGTTGACTGTTTTTCGATCTTCCCCAAGTAGAGGGACAGGCCCGACTTACGACTATTATGGAGCACCTGGCGGGAATTCCTGATCCGCCCAGGCGCGCAAAATTCCTTGGTGACCCTTTGCTCAAAGACGGCCGAGGCGTTTAACCGATGCGCGAACTCCATGGTCGAGTTTCCAGCGGGATTGGCGGTCGCACCGGTCGGTTCACTGAGGAGGTCAAGGAGAGCGATCCTGCGGGGGGCACCCTGCCAGGTAGTTGCGTGCCGCGTCGCACTTCGTGGTGATCAGAGCTGGGAACTTGGCACAGACGAGTCCGCGCTCCCGCGGGAGCGTGCTGCAATGCGTGCTGCGGCGAGGGTGCAGTCGGACTTGATTGGAGAGGACACGCGAGAGGACACAAGACCCCTCCGAGGGCCACGTTGATCTGGCAGGGTCGACCTGCCAATCCGGGCCGCCCGTAGAGCCAGTGTCCGCGAGTAGGCATGCCGACGCGTCGCGCGTCGGCATCGAGCCCGCACAGAACGTGGCAAGTCCTCTCCTAAGTGCTGTGGGGGGCCCAACGCCTCCAGCAGACGCGCGGGGATCTGAAACCCGATGCCCTAGTAAAGCCTAAAGCCTAAAGCCTAAAGCCTAAAGCCTAAACCCTGAAGCGCGGGGATCTGAAGCCCGATGCCCTAATGTAGCCCCCCGCCTTTTTTGATAAGAATCATCGCACAAATCATTCCGATACTTCAAACATGCGCTCAGAGCCTGAGTCAAACGATGCTCTCGTAACCGCTGGGAGCAGCGTCGACCCTGAAGCGAAGAGTGCGAGCTTGGCGAGGTGGCCCGACCCATGACGCCAAGCCAAGCGGCAACGAAATGTATTAGAATACTTAGGTGAAAATAAGATGACCCCCGCAAAATGGGGCCACCAGGGGCCCCTGTTTCATTTGACATCGGCGGCGTTTCAAATTAAAAGCAGTCCTTCCAATTGAGATCGCCCCTTTTCAAATCCAGTTTGGCTTGTTTGATTATCTGAGGCGGCTTGGGTTACCTGGAATTGGGCCCTCTTCAATTTGAAACCTCCCCTGTCTCAGGCTGAAGCGTCGGTCGGGGGGGGGGGGGGGCAGAGCTTCCAAGGCTCAGCGGCCTCGCATGGACGTGCATCGAAAAGAAAATGATCCATGCGACCGCGGCGGGTCCAGTCAGCCGGTTGAGACCGTTCCGGCATTTCTATCATCCTACCACGAAATGTTCTTAGAACCCAAAAATGTTGTAAGAACCAAAACACCCGATGTGATAAAACAAGACAGACTCCGCCAGAAATGTTCTAAGAACATTTCGTGGACACCACAAAAGGTTCTCAGAACATTGTTTGGTAGGGCTATAGACGATCGAAGACGCTTCGCCACTGCTTGTCAGCCGGACGGCGCGGGCCAAATAAGCCCGCCTGGCCATCCTCGCGGGCAGAGCCATCCGTCGCAGCCTGCCCGTCCAGGCTCAGGAAGCCCACCGGTCGGGCCAGAGGAAGAGCCGTGTGCCAGACCGCGGACCGCGGTGGTATGGCACACGGTGCGCCAGGAAGGAGAGTCCCCAACATAAGCGACGACGCCTCGAAGCGCTTTGGTGCCCGGACAGACGGCCTGGTGAAAGATCGCAGGCGACGGACGAGAATGAAGGGGCCCTGGGACACACAAATACAAATACGCACACACAAATAACAGGATCCCCCATATGTTCGCAGATTTTTTGGGTTTTTGTTTTCCCCCCCGCTTCCCATATTTTCCCATATTTTTCTCGGAAATCGGCGATGAGTTGTGTCTGTGAGTCTGTGTGTCTGTGTGTCTGTGTGTGTGTGTGTGTTTTTCCCCCCCCTGAGAGAAGACGTGGGCAGGCACTCCAGCTGCCTGAGCGCAGGCCGCCTCGCCTCTCGTCGAAGTTGGCACGTCGCGGACCCTGCCGGTCAATATGTGCAGAACCCGGCGGAGGGCAGGCTCGGCGTTTTTTTCACTACAGTCGGGGCGTTGCCCTAAGGAACCCTAAATCCGCCGACCCTGCTGGCGTGTGCGAGGGGCTTCCTCGTCCGTTCCTCGCCGCCCTCATTCTTCCTTCCCCCTTTTTTCTTTTTGGGACGTACCCTCCTGCCGTCATGCCGTTGTCGATTCGAAGGGAAGCTCCTTCCCTTTGATCCCTTCCCCAGGGGGGGGGGGGTCCTGGGGGGGGGGGTCCCGGGGGAAGTTGGGGGTTTGGGGGGGGGGTGGGGTGGGGGGGGGGCAGATTCAGATTCGTTTTTCCTTGGGGCGGCCTCGAAACCTCGAAAACACTCCAAATGAGGTCCAAATGCCCAAGATGGCCCCCGAGACGGCCCAAGAGTGCCCCGAGTCGCCCAAAGATCGGCCGAAGACGCCCAAGATAGCCCCAAGACCGTCCAAGAAGCCTCCAAGACGTCCCAGGCCCCCTCTAAGAGCACCCCCAAGAAGGGCCCAAGAGGTCACACTCATTACTTTTCCATCGGGAACTTACATTTCTAGCATATACGACGTTTCGACCTTCACGGCGTCACAGACAGCTTCGTCTTCAGGGTCGGCGGCACCGGCCGTATGGCCTTCGCAGTAAGGAACGAGGCCCTTTGTTTCCATAAGTTAACCTTCGATTTCCTGTCGAAAACATAAGGAAAGCCTGAGGCAAGCTGTGAAACACTTAAGGAACGCGGAGCCCCTCCCCAACGAAAAGGGTTCCTTCTTCAGCGCCCCGACTGTACGGCCCTCCCTTCGGATCCTGTGATGGATGCAGTCTCGCATCAACTCCTCGGCCCGCCACGCACGCCGCACCACCTCTGTGACCCGAACGTTCGCGCAGCTGAGGAATCAAACACCGCGTGCTGTAAGTCGGGCCTGTCCCTCTACAGGAAGAATATTCAAAAGTAGTCAGGTTTTCTGAATATTCTCTGGATTTTGATTTTTCGTCCGGAATCGGCCTGTAGGGGGACACGCGTGCTTGAACCTCGTACGGATCTCGCTTAGAAAGTCCGCGCGCATCTTCTCGCGACCTCCCAAGCAGTGTAGGCGGAGGATGTCTGCTTGCCCCGCAGCTGAGGAGGGTGGCGACGACGCCGTAGGAGGGAGGGCTGGGAGGAGGAGGAGGAGGAGGAGGAGGAGGAGGAGGAGGAGGAGGAGGAGGAGGGAGGAGGAAGGAGGAGGAGGAGAGGAGGAGGAGGGAGAGAGGAGGAGGAGGAGGAGGACGAGGATGTAGATGTAAGGCAGGCGCCTTCTAAGAACCAGCCTCCTAGAAAGCCTTCCCTTTCCCTCTACCCCCCTCTGCGCGCCGCACTGCAAAGAGGAGGAGGAGGAGGAGGAGGAGGAGGAGGAGGAGGAGGAGGCGGAAGAGGACAAGGAGGAGGAGGAGGAGGACGAGGAAAGGGAGGGGGAGGAGGAGGACGAGGAGGCGCTGAAGAGAGGGGGCGGAGGCGCGGGCCTCTCCGAGAAGAGGAAGATCTCGACGTACCGGCTCTGCGGTTCAGAGCCTCCGGCGCCGCGGCAGGGACCGGGAAATGGGGGGGCAGCGAAAGCAAAAGGAGGCGCCTTCCCAGCTCGGGCGGGTGGCTGGCAATGGTTGGCGGCGCGCGGACGGGGGTGGAGGGAGGGGGGAAGGCTTCTTCGGAAGCTGCCTCTAAGAAGGTGCCGGCCTTACATCTGCAGACCAGGCCCGCGACTTCTAAGAAGCAGGGGTGTTTCTAAGAAGCCTTCCCCCTTCCCTCTACCCCCCTCTGCGCGTGGCCGGGGGGCAACGAGGGAAGAAGGAGGCGCCTTCGTAGCTCGGGCGGGTGGCCATGGGGGGTGGCCCAAATGGGTGAAAACCTAAAGGGGACCTTTGGGGCCCCGTTTGGATTTTCATGGGATCCTAGTAAAGCTGCGTCCAGCTCACATCGAATCCTATTAAAGCTGCGCCCAGCTCTAATCGAATCCTGTTGGACCTTCAACCAGCTCTTAT
The DNA here is from genome assembly GCA_963575745.1 of Prorocentrum cordatum. Taxonomy (NCBI): domain Eukaryota; class Dinophyceae; order Prorocentrales; family Prorocentraceae; genus Prorocentrum; species Prorocentrum cordatum. Next base: position 11,203 of record CAUYUJ010014263.1, on the reverse strand, counting down.
AAAGTCTTACCAGATTGGCGTCCAGCTTGAATAGGATCCTACTAGAGCTGCGTCCAGATCTCATAGAGTCCAACTAGTCTAGTGCTGCGTCCAATTCTAACACAATCTTGCAATAGTCCCGTCCAACTCTCACGGGATCCTACGAAAGCTGCGTCCAGCTCTCAAGAATCCTACTAGGGCTGCTGCATCCTACTAAGAGCTGCGTCCAGCTCTCACAGCATCCTACTAGAGCTGCGTCCAGCTCTCATAGAATCCAACTAGAGCTGCGTCCAGCTCTGGCATAATTCTACTAGGGCTGAGCCCAGCTCTCATATAATCCTACTTGACCGGCGCCCAGCTCCTTGAGCGCGACAGATGTCCGCGCCCTTACCCAGGCGGGGCGGCAAGGGGCGGGGGGAGCGGCACGCCGCAGCCGACGGCGGTTGCACAAAAACAGATGCGACGGCCCGTGGAACATTACGGGACGCTGTCTTCTCCGGGCATCCGCTGGCACCGAAGGCGCGCGCGTTCCATCGGCAGAGCGCCCGACCACGCATTGGTCGCTCTCGGGCTAAAGGTAGATCGTTCGGAGGCGCGTCCGCGAAGGCGCACAATCAAGCGTTTGGGGCTCGACGCGCAAAATGCGTCCTGGGTGTCCTGGGCGGGCGCCGCTGCAATCCCGCGCTCGCCCCAAACGCCTGGGGCCCCGAACGCCAGGCGCGGTCGCCAAGGGCTGCTCCCTGGAAAACCCACCTGGCGTCACCCCAGCTAGGTCCGGGCTCGTGTCGGGGGGCGCAGTCGCCGACGCACATTGATGGCGCCCCCGGAGACGCACCCGTACCTACTCGAGGTGGCGCTTGGTCGATATCGCTCTTGGGCGCGCGCGCGGCCCCCGAGAGCGCTCCCGCACGCGGCCGCAGCAGGCCCCGGGGGAGCGCGAGATTGCAACGCCGCTCATGCGGGCAGGCCCAAACGCAATGGAGCGGTGGCCCCCGTCCCCAAATTGTAAAGACACCACCACTCCAATGCTTTTCTAAACCCCGCGGACACCCCCGATGTCCCCAGACGTCTCCGACGCAAACCAGGGCGCGTCGCTGCAATCAAACAACCAGCCGTTCAGCGTGACGTTGCGTCCTGACGCGCGGATGCTGACACGGCGCGCACGCGGCAGGCTGATCGGGCGCAATGGCAAGCACCCAATCCAGCGGACGGCCTCTTTGACCCAGGCCGACCCCGGGCAAGGGTATGTTCAGGACAATTGACAGCTCTCCTAGGATCTCATTAGAGCTGCGTCCAGCTCCCATTGAATCCTATCAGAGCTGCGTCACGTTCTCACACAATGCTACTAGACCTGCGTCCAGCTCTCATAGAATCCAAATCGACCTGCGTCCTGCTCTCACAATAGCCTACTGGAGCTGCGTCCAACTCCAATAAAATCCGACAGGGGCTGCGTCCAGCCTCCGTAGAAACTTACTAGAGCTCTGTCCAGCTCTCATAAAATCCTACTGGAACTGCATCCAATTCCAATGAAATCCAACTAGAGCTGCGTCCAGCTCTCAGAGAATCCGACTAAAGATGCGTCCAACTCTCATAGAATCCTACTAGAGCTTCGTCTAGCTGTCCTAGAATCCTACCATGGATGCGTCCAGTCCTCATAGAATCCTACTAGAGCTGCGTCCACCTGTCAGAGAATCCGACTAAAGCTGCGTCCGGCTCTCATAGACTCCTGCTAGAGCTGCGTCCAGCTGTGATAGAATTATCCTAGAGCTGCGTCCCGCTATCATAGAACCCTATTAGAGCTACGCCCAGCTCGGATAGGATCCTACTAGAGCTGCGCCGAACTCTCACAGAAACCTACGAGAGCGTCGTCCAACGCAGCCCTGGTATGATCTTATTAGAGCGGGGTGACGCTCTACTCGGATTCTATGATACTTGGATGCAGCTCTAGTAGGATCGTACCCGTAGGGTACTATTAGAGCTGAACGCAGCTCTGGTAGGATTCTATAAGAGCTGGACGCAGCTCTAGAAGGGCCTTGCAAGGGGACGAATAGCATCCGACAAGAGCTGCGTCCAACTGCTACACGGGTCCAACTAAAATCCTACAAGACCTGCGTCCAGCACTCAGAGAATCCGACTAAGACTGCGTCCAGCTCTCATAGAATCCGACCAGGCGCTGCGTCCAGCTCGAATAGGATCCGACTAGAGCACTGTCCAGCCAGTTCAACTAGAATCCTACTAGGGCTACGCCCAGTTCGAAGAGGATCCTACTAGAGCTGCGTCCAACTCTCATAGAAGCCTACTAGATCTGCGTCCAGCTCTCAGATAATCCTACTAGAGCTGCATCCAGCTCCACATGGATCCTACTGGATCTGCGTCCAGCTCTCATAGAAACCTGATAGGGCGGCGCCCAGCTCTCATCGCATCCTACCAGAGCTGCGTCCAGCCCGGAACAAATCCTACGAGAGCTGCGTCCAGCTCTCATAGAATCCAGCTGGAGCTGAATCTGCAGCTCTCATGGGGTCCACCCGCCTAGAACTGCGTCCAACTCTCATAGAATCCGACTAGGCGCTGCGTCCAGCTCAACTAAGATATGACTAGAGCTGCGCCCATCTCTGATAACATTATACTAGAGCTGCGTCCGCTTCCATGGGATCCTACTAGAGCTGCGTCCAGCTCCCATAATATATTGTGAAGTCTGCGCCCAGCTCTCAGAGAATCCTACCAGAGCTGCGTCCAGCTTTCCTGGGACCCTACCAGGGCTGCGTCCAGCTCTCATAGAATCCGACTGGAGCCGCGTCCAGCTCTTATAGAGTCCTACTAGAGCTGCGTCCAGCTCCAACAGAATCCCACTAGGGCCGCGTCCACCTATCATAGAATCCTGTTAGGGCTGCGTCCAGCTGTTTTTAAATCCCACTAGATCTGGGTCCAGCTCTCATAGCAACCCACTCGAGCTGCGCCCAGCTCTAATAGGATCCTACCAGAGCTGCGTCCAGTTCTACTAGAATCCTATTAGAGCTGCGCCAAACTTAAATAAAATACTCCCAAAGCTGCGTCCAGCTCGAACATCATCACCATGACCATCATCATCATCAACAATAGCATCATCAGCATCGTCATCATCATCATCATCAGCATCATCATCATCATCATCAGCATCAGCATCAGCATCAGCATCAGCATCAGCATCAGCATTATCATCATCATCATCATCATCATCATCATCATCATCATCATTTACATCACCATCATCATCAGCAGCAAAATCTGCATCAGCATCAGCAGTATCATCATCGTCATCGTCATAATCATCATCGCTATGGTCATCGTCATCATCATCATCATCATCATCATCATCATATCATCATCTTCATCATCATCATCATCATCATCATCATCATCATCATCATCATCATCGTCATCGTCATCGTCATCATCATCATCATCATCATCATCATCATCATCATCATCATCATCATCATCATCATCATCATCATCATCATCATCGTCATCGTCATCACCGGCATTGTCAGAGCGCAGGAAACGTGCCCAGAGCGCTGCCAGGGCGCTTCCACGGCGTTCCCAGGGAGCACTCCTAATGCGCCCCAACGCTTGCAAGGCGGCCACAAGGAGCGCTCCCAGGGCGCTCCAAATGCGCTCCCGGGAGCCCCTGTGGCACCCTGAAGGACACTCCCAATGCACCCCAAGGAGCGCCCCCAGTGTGACCCCAGCGCCCCCCCCCAGCGCGATCCCAATGCACCCCAGGGAGCGCACCCAGTACGCCCCCCAGCGCCTCCCCCAGCGCGATCCAAATACGCTCCCGGGGGGATGCCCAGGAGCACACCCAGAACGCTTGCAGGGAGCGTGCCCAGTGCGCCCCCAAGCGTAGAACGGCATGCGCCTTCCCCTCCCCCTGTGGCGCCCTCCCTCCCCCGTCCACTTGCGCCATTGGTGGCGCTTCCCTCCGCCCTGTTGCCCCCCCCCCTGGCGCTCCCGCTCGAGCGTTGCGCGGTTGCGGGTGCGAGCCCCCCGCCGCAACTCCGCCCGGGGTACCAGAAACCCGTCCTCGTCAACAACAACAACGACTACAACAACAGCAGCATCAGCAACAACAACACCAACAACACCAACGAAAGCAACAACAGCACCATCACCATCACCATCACCATCACCATCACCATCACCATCACCATCACCAACAACAACAACAACAACAACAACAACACCGCCACCGCCACCGACACCACCAACAGCAGCAGCAACAACAACAACAACCACAACCACAACCACAACAGCAACAATAGCAACAACAACAGCAACAACAACATCAACAGCAACATCAACAACCATGATAAAAAGCATCAAGCCGTGGCAACGGGAAGTCTCCTGATGGCGCAGAAATTACCAGAAACGTCCCAATTACAAGAACCGTCATCAAACACAACAGGGCAGTCGAAAAATTGTCAGAATTGTGGACATCGGGTGCGCCGTCCACGGGGGTGATGACGAGGGACTTGGCGCATCATGGCTCGAGGAATGCGCGCGCGAAAAAGGCGGAGGGGGGGGACGTGCTTGAAATCCCCCAAAAGGCCATGACGTCGGGGACACATCATGGTTTCGGCAATGGCTTCCGAAACCATCTTCGGCGATTCCGAAACCAGCTGCTGCCAGGCCTGAATTGGATCGAAATACGACATATCGGAAACGGGTCGAACCGCCAGGGCCCAAAACAAGCAAGGCGAAAACGCAAGGTGTGACAAACACTGCAACGCCTGAATATGAGGGAATCGCGGCCCCAGCCAGCGAATCGAATCGCATCGAATCGGATCGTGGGCGGCCCATTGCTGCCCGCCCCCCTCCCAAGGGGGAAGCGGCGGGGGCTCCCGACGTCGACACGTCCATCTTCTGGTTGTGCAGCGCGTTCCGTGCCGCCTTCGCAAGCCCGGGCCGGTCACCCCCCTTGGCCAGGGAGGGGCCCGAGCCTCCTCAGCCCGTCCTGTGACGCATCCGACTCCTCCTCTTCCTCTGCTCCTCCTTCGTTCATTCACCATCAACTAGGCAAATGCGACACGAAATCAAAACATCTCTGATCTAGCGTGTTCCCAAGTAGCGGCCATGTTAGACCAAGACTAGCTACACTACTGCTTGAATGCTGCTTCGACGTGCACTGGCCTGTCGGGCGCAAGGCTGGTACACCTGCTGCGGTGCCAACGAAGGGGCTCGCTGGTTTGAATCTAATATAACTTTAGCTGCAGGCAAGCCTAACTGGAGCGAGCAAACATTGACCAAGCAGAGGAAACCATACCAGAAAACATCTCTTCTAGCAACTGGTCAATAGAACGCCCATTGAGGTGAATATGCGGAGTAAGCGGTGGGACCTCCTTGCAGAAACCTTTTTATCAAACAGACCTCCACAAGAGTTCACCTCCTGCCACCTCCTAGTCGGCGCGCACGATTTCCACGGGGCGCCGTGCTAGCCATGCACCCTGCCGCGTGCATGATCTGATTGAATACTGTCTCGATCGCCACGAGTCTACCTTCAATGGTCAGCATAGCTGTGGGAAGATCATCTGGAGACTTCTGGCGCAGCGGATGCGTCTCTGTCTCCTCGAGTGCTTTCAGAAACCCCACCTCTTGCGCTGCGTCGGCGGATAGCAGCGGGCGCACGACCTCGCGCCCTTCTTGCCAGGTCTGTCGAACATGGGCACGCAGAGCGTCTCTCTCACCCAGTCCGACGCTTAGACTGGGGTTCCTTCCTCCATCGTGATGCGCAACCGCTTGAGCACTCGCGAACGCCACTGTCGTCGCTCCGACATGTCCGCGCAAACCCAAGCCACTAACGCGTGCAGGGTCGCGCAAGAAGCCGTCGGAGCGTCCTCCTCGGGCTTCTCCCTGCACTCCTTGACGTAGTCCTGGCAGGCGTTGACGGATGTCTTCACGATCTCGCTCTTGCGGGCGACCATGGCTGTCGACATTGTCTGATGATCGAGCGTTCTGATCTGATCCGCGCCCCCAGTCTAAACACTAGATTCTTGAGCTCCACTGACATCGCCCGCGCCTGCACCCCTAGTCATCCTCGTCTTCTCCCATGCCCAAGTCATCGCCCGCGGCAGCCGCGACAGCCGCTCCATCCTGCCGCTGTCGCCGCGCTTCTTTCTACTCCCGCCCAGCTACCACTGCGAAGCTTGCCCCTTGAGGTCGCGCGAGCCACGGTTCCTTCATGTTGTCCGCCGCGCAGCGCTGCTCTCAACAAACTGAAAGTCAAGCTCCGCACTGCTGCGAGCCCATGGACTGGGCGACCAGCGCCGCCGCGAATCTGAAACAAATCGAAGATGTCAATGCATGAGAAAAGCGCAAGCAATGCTCGAGCACATCGTTTGCGAAATCCGCTTCGTGCGCGCGCATGACACGGCGACGATAATGGTTCATTGGCCACTGCTTCGAATCTCGCCCGACTCTGAGGGCAACAATCTCGTCGGGGGCTGACCAGGACATGTCGTTTCGCTGAATTCGCCCACATTGATACGGCGCGGCGTAGCGGACATGCAGTCGTCGCGGTAAGCAGCCATCCCCCAGGTACCCTCCCTCAGCACTGCGCATGTGCGACAACAGTTGCGGTTTCGTGCCCCATGCGGTTGACCAAATGTTGCCCTGGGCCGCGAGCGCTGCACGCCCCCATACTCCATCTGGAGCAGGACCCCGACACTCGACGAGCGCGGGCGGCAGCTTCGCGAAGAAGACTGCTCGGAGCACATCGGAATCGAACTGCGCAAAACCCTCGGGCCCGTGAAAGACAATGAAACTCATTCCGCGCTCGTGGCCGGCGAGAAGGGCCACTCCCGACCCCGTCGCAATGAGAGAGTCAGTAAATGCTTGAAGGCAGCGGCCAGCGGATGTGCCCTTGATGCTGCCCTCCCCCGCTGGCCGAATGCATCCCCACCCCCCGCCACCACTCCAGACCAGACTGCCGAAAGAACTGTGCATGCTGTTCTCCCGACCCGGTCATGCCCCTTGGCTCATGTTGTTCCCATCCTACTTAAGGGCCACATCCCAGAAATTCGCCGGCGCAACGGGCCAGAGGCGTGCTAAGATCTCCGGTAACTGGTTAAGACTATTTCTAGTTCGCGCGCGCGGAGCGGCCCCTGGGGGCCCCCGGACGAAAAGTACCCCGGCAAAGTCCCTGGAGAAGCCACCAGAGCACTCCAGGGGAGGGCCATTTTTCAACACCCCTCACGAGGATCGTGGCCTCCGAGGGGGGAGCCGTAATCGACTACCCCCCCTCCCGCCCCAAGAGGCCCCCAAGAGCCCTCCAAGAGGCCCTGGGGGCCCCCAAGACGCCGCCAAGAAGCCCCAAAGGACTCCCAAGAGGTCCCCAAGAGGCCCCCAAGAGGCCCTAAAGAGGGCTCCAGGGCCGGCGGCATGAGCGAAGCGATTCAATAATTTCGAGCACCCTGAAAAGTGTCAAAAGAGTATCGAAACAGTGTCAAAACAGTGTCGGGCGAGTGTCTCCCAGGGTCCGACGCGTGAAAGCCCTCGAGCTTCGGTACTTGTTTTTCCTGGCGCTCGAAATGCTTCCTTGCGGTCGAGGCTAAAGTAGGCTGGAACATCATAATAAGGGCCCCCAGCTTCGCGCTTCGAGCTGCGCGAAGAGCGGATAACTTCGCGCTCTCGCGCCGCCTCCCGGGGGAGAAGGAGGAGGAGGAGGAGGAGTCAGAGCCAAACCGCGAAGCGCGAATAACTTCGCGCCCTCGAGGGCGCCCTTGACAATACCTCCCCCCGCGGTGCGCGCGCTGCGTGGCCCGACCTCCCGGACACAGTGGCAGCGGGCGCGCGGGCCTTCGGGCCTTCGGGCCGTATCGTCGACGTCGTCGTCGTCGTCGTCGTCGTCGTGCGTCGTCGTCGTGCAGCGTCGTCGTCGTGCAGCGTCGTCGTCGTCGTGCGTCGTCGTCGTGCGCCGCAGCGTGGCGCGGTACTTCTGAACGGTGCGCCGCTGCATGATCTGCAGGGCTCCGCTGGCGAGCGGCCCCCCCCCGGGCGAGAGCCGGTGAATTATAGCACGGCGGCCCCGCCCGACCGCAGCGCCGGCGAGCACGCCCGGCACGAGTGGGGCCCGAAATCGAAGCGGTGTTAGGTCTGGCGTGCCCCCCTACAGGCGGAGTTTGGACGGAAAACTAAAAAAGCAGTCTACTTATACACCCAGAATGCTCAAACAAATAGTCGAAGCATGGTCCCCGGACTATGTTGTTTGAAACATACTGATGACTCCTTCTGTAGAGGGACAGGCCCGACTTAAAGGTGGCGCGTTGAGTTGTTCCAGAACTTGCCTGGGCTGAGGAAAGCTGTTCGAACTGCGGCGTCTCGCTTCTGAAGCTCGGTGGTAGAAGTGAACGCTGCCGCATGGGGCCCTCCCAAGTATCTAGCATGATGGCTCGCAGCCCCTTGTAATTCTGCTTCGCAAAAATGTGTCAGCCTAGATGTGCCATACGCCCCCGTCGCCCTCGCGTAGCTCGCTGTTTCCGGCTTGCTGAAATCCTGGGGGCACCTTGGGCCAGGGGCACTTCTAGCAGCATCCGACAGAGCACGACCGCCCGACAGGCCGCCAACGATCTCGCGGCACCTGCGCAGAAGGCACCCCTACACGCTGCCGCCGTACCTGCCCGGGCCCTTCCCCAGGGCCCTGGCAATGTGCACACGCCTTGGAGGTCGCCAGGAGGGGGTGGGGGGGACAGCGCTGTTCCCAGACCCCCGACGTCGTGATTTGTTCACAACGTCGACCCCAAGAGGTCTGGACCCTTTCCCCGGGACCAGTTTCGCATCCCGAGTCGTTCTGTTGACGTGCCCGAGGCCTTGGAAGGGACCCCCAGAGGCCGAAAATGGCGAAAAACCTCCCATCGTGATCCTTTCACAAGGCGAGGAGGTCTGGGTTCCCAGGGCCAGGTCCAGGTATACGCTCGGCTGGGGCGCTTGCTCCCCTGACGACCCTCTCCGCAAGGAGCTCGGACCACGGGTGGGCGCCTTCGCGGCGGCGGGGGCGGTGAACTGCACCTTTGCGAAGCCCGAAGGCCGCCTGCGGGAGAGCGCGGGCAAGGGGGAGGGAGGGAGGGAGAGAGGGAGGGAGCGAGGGGGAGGGAGGGAGGGAGAAGGAGGAAAAGGAGGAGGAAAAGACACACAAAGACGAGAAGGAGGACGAGGGGGGCTCCCGTTCCCGAGGCTCCGAGCTCCAGCGCCCAGGCCTCAGTCGGATGGTCGTTTTTCTTGTTTGGCCTCCGCCGCCTCCTCCTCCTCTTCGTGCTACTCACCTCTCCATCGCTCCCGGCATCCCCGACCTCCTCCTCCTCCTCCTCCTCCTCCTCATCATCATCATCATCAGCATCATCAGCATCGGCATCAGCATCAGCATCAGCATCAGCAGCATCATCCTCATCCTCATCCTCATCCTCATCCTCATCAGCATCAGCATCAGCATCATCATCATCAGCATCATCTCGTCCCCATTCAATCGAACCCCCTCACCCCCAACCTCCTCCTCCTCCTCCCTCCCATCCTCCCTCCTCCTCTCTTCCCCTCCTCCTCCCATCAATCTCCTCCTCCTCCTCCTCAATCTCCTCCTCGTCCTCCTCCTCCACCTCCTCATCTCCTCCTCCTCCTTCTCCGCCTCCTCCTCCGTCCCCGATCATCCTTGCCCTTTCCCTTCCTCCTTCTCCTCCGTCTCCTCCCTCTCCTGGAACTCTATTATTGAGCAGTGCATCTTCCCACTCCCCTCGGATCTGTCCGATAGCACTCCTAAGCGGGAGGGCCCGTCCTTCTCATCACAGACAACACACAATGTCGAGATCGTTTCGTTCGGCACGTACGTTGCGTTATCGACGTTGCAAAATGAGTGGCTGTAGCGCAATGCGGCGCACATCGCGCGCGAGAGAGCGAAAGGTTGCTCTGAACTCAACGCCGCGCAGATAGTTCAAGTCTCGTTCCCGCGCGGGCGCGGCGCACACTTCTCGCTCATACACTCGTCCGCGGCGGGGTCACGCGCGTCCGCGCGCGAGGTGTCGCTCTCGCCAGGAAGTGCCGCGCAGATGTCCCTGGAAAGCTGCGCTCACTCCCTGGCGCTGCGCACATGTTAGGGGGCCACACGCGAACCCTACCCCTACCCCCCACGATTTCTGAAGGGGAGGGTGGGGTTCAATTCGCTCGGGAGCTCCCGAGCGAATTGAACCCCACCCTCCCCCTCAGAAATCGTGGGGGGTAGGGGTAGGGTTCGCGTGTGGCCCCCTAATATGTGCCGCCCGCCCCATCGTCAGAATCTGAAGCGGGGCCGCTCGCCGAGCGGGCGAAATACCGCCCTCGCACACCGCGCAGAGAATTCGCCCAAACGCGGCGCCCCCGCTCCGGCGCGGCGCAGGTCCTGCCGTCGCCACCCCTGCTTCGGAGCAGGGCGCGTTGAGACAGCGGCCGCCCAGCATCGGCCCCCGCACTCCTCACCGGGTCTGAGCGCACCAGTTCTCGGAGCCGCATCCAGCCACGGCGACGAGGGTGGGCCCCGCAGGCCAACTGCCCGTGTCTCCACCTGCCCTCCTCTGACTATCGTGTCGGGAATCTGGCCGCGCACGAGTCGGATGAATGCTGACAACTCCGCCTCCGCAAAGCAAACAGAATCGGTTCGCGCGCGAGCGCCTTCCCTCCGCGCCAGTCCGTGTCCAGTTGATGTCGCGGGAAGGAGGGGGAAGGGAGGACTGTCTCCGCTGTCTCGCTCGAGCTGGCTAGATGACTCCTGCTGCTCCTGCTCCCGCATCCCCCCTTGCGCCTTCGGACATCCGATCAGGAACATACCGTAGACGGGTATGTCCTTTCTCCGGCCTTGAACTGCACTGAACGCAACAGCCGCGTTGCCTGTAGGCGTTGCACTGAACACAACGGCCACACCGAATGTGCCCATATCTTTATGCGTAGCGACATCGAGTGTGCCTGCAGACGCCTCTGGCCAGAAAATGACGACCGTGTCAGGCAGAATGAGGACCCAGACGGTGGTCCTCTGGAAGCAGCTAGACTGGGCCATACAGCCCCGACCTCACTGGAAGCCTAAAACGTTTGCTCCGAATGCGCGGTGCGGCGGGGGCGGAGGAGGATGAGGAGGGAGGGAGGGAGGGAGGGAGGAGGAGGAGGAGGAGGAGGATTGAGGAGGAGGAGATTGAGGAGGAAGAGCAGCAGGAAGTAGGAAAAGGAGGAGGAG
>CAUYUJ010014262.1:374934-422038 GCA_963575745.1 Prorocentrum cordatum | reverse complement strand
CTCCTCTGGGGGGGTGCCTGGAGCGGTCCTGGGGGGGGGTCCGGGGAGGGTTCCGAGGGGAGGGTCATGGGGGCGGTAGCGGCTAGATCTGAGGAGGGTCCCTGGGACCCCCCGAAACATCTTGGGGATGCGCAAAGCATTAAGAAAACGCCAGATGGGGGACCGCGTTGTGAAGAAGAAGCGCGACGCGAGGTGCTTCGCTATTTTCGGCCTCTGGGGGCACTTGCCGGGCCTCGGGACCGTCAAGAAGCGACTCAGGAGGAAAAGCGGGTCCCGGGGAATTGGTCGAGACCGCCAGGGTCGACGTCATGAAAAAACCATGCCGCCGCGGTTTTGGGAAATTGCAGATGCTGCTCAAAGATGGGGATCTGAGGGATTCAGAAGGAGAGTATTTTTGTTAACCCTCTGGGCCATAGCTCGCGTGCTGCCCCCTACCCCTCCCCCCCCTTCCCCCCATATCGTAACGCTCCCCCCCTTCAGTGCGTCCCGGGCACTGCCGCAGTGCGTCTGGCTCCACAGTCTGGGGTGGGAGGGCGCTACGTTATGCTCACTCCCGTCCCCCCCCCTCCCACCCCAGAACGCCCGTTGTGGTCGCGAATGAACAAATGCGCTCGAGAGGAGCGCTACCGATACCGCTACCCTTTGCCCCTTTTCCTTTGTGTCGGCATCCTGGGAGGCCCTCGTCACCACCGCTGAATTCGCTTCGAAGTCCTGGTCGCAGAACGCGCCCCAGGAGAGGTCCAGGGAGTAGCGGTAAGCTTTGGTACCATGTGGATTCCCAAGGAATGGGGTCCTGACAGAATAGCCCTGAGATCCTGGCGACTGCTGTTGTTTCGCTCCGGGCGTTCTTTTGCGCGGTTTCGGGCCCCAGGACCCTCACATATCGATCCGGCTTGAAAAATGACGGAGGAAGATGGGATCTGGAGGTCCGGTCGTGATTTCTCACGATGGTTCAATTTTCCCAGACGTCGGTCGGATCTCAGGGAGGAAGGGTTCCAAAGGTGGATGTACATTGTTTGAGGCACCTCGTCCTTAGGGCCGCGCCTCTCAGGACCCCATCTTTGAGCCACCGACGGGCGCGGGCCCCAGATCCGACGGCATGATGTTTGTTCAGCCCAGGCAAGCTTCGCCAGTTTTCGGGAGTCCTCGCCTCTGGATGCTCTCTCCAGCAGCTGCGCGCCTCGCCGAGAGCGTTCTGGCGGTGCCCGGCTCGTCCCGACGAGCAGCCAGAGGCCCGAGTTACGGCCCGAAGCCCAGTTGCTTCCAATCCTGGCGTCTCTCTTTCCTCGATCTGGAGTTTTTTTGTCCGAAGGGCTTAGGCGACCCGTCCTCCTCCTCCTCCTCCTCCTCCTCCTCCTTCTCCTCCTCCATCTCCCCCTCCTTCTCCCCCTCCCTCTCCTCTTCCCCTCCCTCTCCTCCCTCCTCCTCCTCCTCCTTCTCCTCCTCCTCCTCCTCCTCCTCCTCCTCCTTTTCTTCATCTCCTCCTCCCCCTCCTTCGTCCCTTCCCCTCCCCCTCCTCCTTCCTACCCCTCCTCCTCCTCCTCCTCCTCCTCCTCCTCCTCCTCCTCCTCCTCCTCCTCCTCCTCTTCCACCCCCTCCTGCTTACTGTGCCAGCCCCGGGCGGTACCGATGTACCCAATGCGGAGTCACGGCCACAACACCACAGCAGGTTCCCCCCTCGTTTCGCTGCAAACTGGCTCTCATCGTGTATGTCGGCCTTCGCGTGTTGCCAGAGCTCTCAACGCCGAGTACTTCCGCACCTTCGGCGAGGGTTGGGTCCTCTACAGCGACCAAAGGGCTGGCATGGCCCTGGGCGCGGCTTTGGCGCTCGAAGGGATCTAGCAGCCCTCGACTCCCGCGGCCCTGGTGCCACCTGCCCTAGCCGAGGAGGTAGGGGGCGCTTTCGCCGCGCTTGGGCACGACGTGTTCAAGGGCAACGATGTCTACTGTTGCAGGCGCTGCGGGTCCCACTGTGCTGCGGGTGATGTCCGCACAGTGCGGAAGCTTGGTTTGAGGTACGAAGGGCTATCGCCCAATGAGTCCACGCACCGCAACCAGCAATATGCGATCAGGCGCGTCGAGAGAGGACTGGCGCCTCGTGCCCGGCGTACCCCAGCGGCGCAGATCCCGCAGGGTGGCCCCACTCGCAGCCACGCGGCGCGATGATCGACCATGTCGTGATTCGCTGCCGTTCCGTGGTCGGCTGGTGGCACGGCGTTTTCTTCGGCGGCGTCGCCTGCTTCGTCGGCGGTAAGTCGGCCTACGTCGGCGCGCCCCTGGCCCTCTTCCTCTGCGAGTGGGTCTTCTTCCAAACTTTCTTCAACCTTGCCCTCTCCGCCATCGCGTCGCGAGGGCGCCACGCTGTAGCTCGGCGGCCGCGGCCGCGCGGGAGACACGCGTGTGGCTTTGCGCTCCTCCTCCTCCTCCTCCTCCTCCTCCCCTCCTCCCCCTCTTTCTCCTCATCCCTTCTCCCTCCTCCTCCTCCTCCTCCTCCTCCTCCTCTTCCTCCTCCTCCCCCTCCTCCCCCTCCTCCTCCACCTCCTCCTCCTCCTCCTCCTCCTCCTCCTTCTCCTCCTCCTCCTCCTCCTCCTCCTCCTCGGGTCGCGCACGGCCCCGGGGAAGCCGTGCAGTTTTGGGTCGCGGGCCGCGCATCGAATCTTTACAACAGTGAGACATCTTGAGAGCAGCAGGGGTGAAGAGGCGGGTCGAGGGGCAGGAGGTCGGCTACACTGGGGACAGGAGGGGGAGGAGGAGGAGGAGGAGGAGGAGGAGGAGGAGGAGGAGAGGAGGAGGAGGAGGAGGAGGAGGAGGAGGTAGGAGGGGAGGATAGAGGAGGAGGACATGGAGGACAAGGAGGACAAGGAGGACGAGGAGGACGGAGGAGGAGGAGGAGGAGGAGGAGGAGGAGGAGGAGGAGGAGGAGGAGGAGGAGGAGGAGGAGGGGGAGTGGGAGGAGGAACGGGGCACGGGTGAGAACGGCCATGTGCACCTTAGCACTTCGAGGGAAGGGATCGTGGCCGTCTGGGCCACAGGCGTAGCTTGTGGCGAGAGCGCGATCCCTGAGCAAACCGTGAGGAAGTCTCGGGCGAAGCGGCTGCCGGACCCAAGGATCTGTACGGCTCTCTTGCGGCTCCTGTCCGCCGCTGCTCGAGCCTTCTGGCGAAACGCCGTTCGGGAAGTAACAGCAAAAACGGCTGTCGTAATCTTTGCCACGACGCGCGCATGTCTGGGCTGGGGCCGTGCATTCTGGGAAAATCACACCGTCGGACCCTCGGCTCATTTTTTTGTACAGCGTTGATTCCTGGAGATCTCCACTGCTTTTCTTGGGGCGATTGCTCATCCTGAACCGTGTTTTGACGGTCGCGGGGTCCGCCGGGGGCCCCCACAGGCGGAGCATAGCGCAGCAGAAGAAAGACGTCGTGATTTCTGTCGTACTGGGATCCAACGACGCAACAAGACAATCGACATGGTGAAAAAAACACGACCGGACCTGTAGACCCGACCTTCTTGCGCAAGTTCTCGAGCCGCATCGGTCTGCGATGGTCCTGGGCCCCGACGCTTGGCAAGAAAAACGTCTGGCGCGGAAAAGTTGAGACGCCAGGATCTCAGCCCAGGCATGCGACGTCCTGATTGCTCCAACATTTTCTTTTTTTTCTAAGATCCTGACCCCGTAATTATCGTTGTCCCGAATCTTGAGCTGGCCCTGAGGAGGGCCCCCAGTGGAAAAACCCGCCTGATTGGACGAATCGTCTCGTCGGAGTTCCCTACATGCGACATGCGACATGAGACAATGCGGGCCGCCCAGAAGTTCCAACCCTTTATACCTGGGACCGGTTTTTCATCCTGAGTCGTTTTCTGACGGTCCCGGGGCCCGGCGAGGGCTCCCAGAAGCCGACATGACCGAAAACCTCCCGTCGTGATTTCTATGTTTGGTTCGACGCGATCGCGTCTGGGAGGTCTGGTGGCGCAGGGGCACCAGCAGCCATCGCACCGCCGGATGCCCGGGGCCCGGCAGCAGCCGCCGCCGCTGGCGGCCGGCGGCGCCGCCGCGGGGGCGTGCGCCCGCGGCCGCTGGCTGGTTATCGGACTCGGCGGCGCGGGCAACGTGCGGGACGTGGACGCCTTCCCGTCGCGCGTCATCTCGGCGGCGAGCGCTGGGGGTGGGGGAGTGGCCCAGGCCTGCTCGCGTCGTTGGCAGACACAGTGCGTAGCACCCCGCAGGTGCGGATAAGAGAAATGAGGGCGGTGGGGACGTCGGCAGTCTGCGAGGCTCTGGGGAAGCCCGCCGCAGGCGCCATCACGGCGGGCGGGTTTTGGCAATGTTCGGCCCCCGAGGGCCCAGGGGCCTCGGGACCGTACGGCTCGGGATGAAGAACCGGTCCCGGGGGGGAAGGGTCGGGACTTCTGGGGGTCGCGTATCGAAAAAAAGAACCAGACGTCCCATGTCTGGGTGGCCTTCGCAGAAGGCGGGGGGGGCTTCTCAGAGGCCCTCGCGCCTTTTGAGAAATGTGTTCTGTGTCTTCGGGGTATGGGGAAGTTCTCAGAAGGACGGGGGACTTCCGAGCCTTCTGAGAAGGCCCGCCCCGTCACAATTGCACAACAGGAGTACTACTCTCCTCGCTCCCCATATGACGCCCGGGAAATACTCGCCCCCCCCCTTCCGCGCACAGTTTTTTACTGACAGGATTCTCGGGAGTTGGGTTCTCACTTGGGTGTTTTTTTCAAATTGTTACTCCCTCTGAGAACGCTGGCCTCATTTTCGGGCTTCCGCTCGTTCGGAATCGTGCTGCCGCTGCAGCGCTGGACTCATTTCCGCGCTTCCGCTCGTTCCGAATTGTTGCTTCCGCTGCAGCGCTGGCGTCATTATTTTCAGTGCCATGCTGCGATATGGTTTCCAGTCCGTCCAAATAGCCACCAAAATCTACAAAATCCCCCCCCCCCCGAAAAGCAATAGTGAATGATTACACATTCGGCGTCGATTCGTTGATTTTTTGGGCCGCAGAAGCCCCCGAACTGTTCGGCGTCGCCACTTAGCTATGTCATGCTACGCGTTGATATTCAACGCCATGCTATGCCATGTAATCCTATGCCATGCTGCGACATCCAACTGTGCGAATAGAGAGGCGATCTACGCCATGGTAAGGGATTAGAGGGAGGGTAGGACAGCAGATAGGACGTGAGCGCACCTAGCTTGTCACTCCCCCCCCTCGCTCGCCGCCGATCATCGGCCACAAGCCCGCGGGCGCGGTCGTCAGAGGAGGGGGACCCAGACACTCAGATATCCTACGCTCCGAAGAAGTTGGAGCGGCAGGGTTTTGGCCGCTTCTGGCCTCCAGCGGCCCTCGCGGGGCCTCGGGACCGCCATCAGAAAAATTGGAGCAGCCGGATGTCTGGGCATCCAGCGGCTCGACAAGAATCGTCGAGACAGGTTTTTCATAGTTTTGGGCCTCTCGGCCCCTTCCCGGGCGTCGGGACCGTCCAAGAACGACTCGGCATGAAACACCGGTCCTGGGGAAGCGGTCGAGAGGTCGGAGGCCCGTGTCTCCGTTCCAGGCCTTGCCTTTTTTCACACTGGGCGTTTTCGCTCGGTTGCGTGCCCTGGGATCCTCGGAGATCGACCGATCCGGCTCGAAACATGCAGCAGAAGTGCTGGGTCCGGTGCTCTGGCTATGATCTCTGAGGTTGGCCAGAGAGGTCCCCAGGAGAGGTCTGGGGAGCAGCGGTGTACAGTCGGGGCGCTGACCTAAGGAACCCTGACTCGTAGGCTTCAGGACGGGAGCAATGGCCTCAGCCGTCACGGTTCGAGCGCGCTCGGGCCGTGGCCTCCTCGCGCGCGGGCGCTGCGTGCAGCGCGCGCGCCCCCCCTTCCGCCATCGCGACGGCGGCTGGCGGTGGCGCTCCTGGCTGGTGGGGGCGGCTGATCGGCCGCTGCCCCCAGCGCCGCGCTGCGGGCGCGGCGGAGTCGGCGGCGCCGGGGCCCGGCGTCGTCGTGCAGCAGCACGTGGAGGTCCACGTGCACGTCGGCAGCGGCGTGGACGCCGCGCAGGCCGGGCGAGCAGCCGCGGAGGCTGCCGTCGCGGCCGCCGCCGACGCCTCGCGCGCGGCCTTCGCGGCGCCTGGCGCGGCCTGCGCCCCCCCGGCCGAGGACACCCCTTGTGGGGCCGGC
Source organism: Prorocentrum cordatum (assembly GCA_963575745.1). Classification (NCBI taxonomy): domain Eukaryota; class Dinophyceae; order Prorocentrales; family Prorocentraceae; genus Prorocentrum; species Prorocentrum cordatum. The sequence goes on along the minus strand of CAUYUJ010014262.1, from coordinate 415,872 downwards.
GCTGCGCCGGCCAAGGAGGCGCCCGCGGCGGGCGCGGCGGCCCCGGCGGCGAAGCGTGCCGCCCGGCCGACTCCTCCTCGGGCCGCGCGGACCGAGCGCTGGGCCTACGCGGTGTGGCAGCACCCTCTGCGGCCGGAGCTGCGCGGGGTGCACTGCGGAGGCGGCGAGGCTTGGCGGGCGCTGGCGTCGACGCTGCCTGGAGGCCGATACTCGTTCGCCTCGGGCGTGCGGCTGCGTCGCTTCGCCGACGAGGCCGAGGCGGTCGCCGGCTACGAGCGCGAGGCGGCCCGGCACGGAGCCCCGTCGCCGGCGCCGCTGTTCGACGCGCTCGAGCCCCGCCGCTCGGCCTGATGACGGCGGTGCTGGGCGGCGCGGAGCCCGCCAGCGCCGAGGAGTACGAGTGGGAGCTGCGCGTGGCCGAGCTGACGGACGACTACATGCCGCTGCAGGTGGACGTCACCACGGTGCATCCGGGGCTGGATACGGGCGGCGTGGGCATCTCCGTGCCGATCGTGCCCATCCGCAAGAGGGGAGGCGTGTTGACTATCGCCATCCCGGCCGCGGTGTGCCCCTGGCTCAGCCCGCACTTTGCGGCCCTGGGCGATCCCATCCACTTCCTGCCCGCGAACGACGGCCAGATGGCGACGGTGGCCCTGGTGAGGATCAGCTCAGAGGGCGGGGCCTGGATGGAGCCAGCCTCCGACGGCAGCCAGTGGGCGGGGGACGGGCGCTGGCCGGCAGCTCGCGCGGTGGTGCAGCTGGCCGAGGCCTTGCCCGCGGTCGTGGAGGACCACGAGATCAGTCCAGACAGGGACTACTCCAGCGCGCTCGCCCCGGCGCCCCACGCCCTGAGCCCGGAGGCGCTCGACACGGTGCTGGGCGGCGCGCTGGGGCTCGGCCCGTGGCGAGGGCTGCTGCGCCTGCGCTGGCCCCCTCCCGAGCCCGAGCCGGGCGACGAGGATCAGCTGGTCGGGCCCGACGGGCAGGCACTGCCGCGCGTCGCGACCCCGCCTCCGGGCGGCTCCGCCGCGGGCGCCGCGGAAGGCCCCTGGGAGCCCTGGCACCCGCCACCTCCTTCGCCGCCGCGGGCGGCCGCCGTCGGAGCTGGCGACGTCGCGGGCCCGCAGGCCGCCCGCCTGCAGCACGCCGCCGTCGCCGCCGCACGCAGGCAGGCCCCGGCGCCCGGGCGCCCGGCCGCTGGTGGCGGCCGCGGGCGAGGCGGGCGCGGCAACGCCGGGGGCGCGTTCGAGCTGGGCGACTCGGCCGACGAGGAGTCGGGCGGCCTCCCCGAGGGCCGTCGTGGCCCCGCCCGCTCGCGAGCGGCAGCGGGCCAGGGTCGCACCACCGTCGCCTCGCTGGCCGCGACCTTGGAGCGACTGGCGGAGTCCAACCAGGAGGTGCTGCGGCGCGTTGCGGCGCTGGAGAGCGCGGGCAGTGGCGAGCCCCCCCTGCCGCCGCCTTTCGAGGCGCCGCCGCCCAGTGCCGCCGCGCCCGCTGGCCCGACGCATCCGCAGGTGCTGGGGCCGTCGCGAGGTGCCGCCGCCGATCGCGCCGCCGTGGACTGGGCCCTGCACACGGCGGGGGCTCCACCGCTGGCGCGCTTCGGGCAGCCGGTCGGCGTGGCTGGCGCCCCGCCAGCTGGGGTCCCGGCGAGCGACGGAGGTTCCGCCGCCCTTGCGAGGGCCGCGGGCCCGGCAGCTGCGCCGGCGGCAGGAACGGGCTTCCCCCTCAACGCGGCGCAGGTGGTGCAGGCCAGGGCCAACTTCGCCCGCCACCACGGCGTCCCGTTTGCCGACGTCTCGGAGGGCGAGGTGCGCAGGTCGCCGGAGGGCATCGTGGCGTGGTGCCAGGCCGGCGTTGCAGCACCCGCTGGCGCGCCGGCAGGAGCAGCCGCCGCCGCGGCGCCGCCGCCCGCGGGCGCGTCGCCGGCCGAGCTGGCGGCGCACTGGGCTGCCGTGGCAGAGCTGCAGCGGATGCCTGCTGGCGCCGCGCCCGCCGCGCTGGCCGGGCTTCTGCAGCCGGGCCTCGACGATGGGTCCGCCGCTGCTGGCAAGATGCCCGGGGCCCGCGGCGCCGCCAGCATGGAGATGCTGCGGCGCGACCTGCAGGCGCGGCCGACGGCCTGGACGTCAATCATCAGGGGGAACGCGGAGCTGGCGCTGGCGGGGACCTCGGACGACCCCGACCCGAGGGTGCGCAGCATGGTGGAGTTCGTGGTGCGCACCGGGACGATCAATCGGGGCAACAGGACGGCCGCCTACCTCGGGTTCGGCATCGCGCGAGTGGCCGACCTCATGGCACGGGGCCAACACGAGATGGCGGAGGCGCTCATCCTGCTGCTGTTGACGGCGCTGGAGCAGGCCCAGCGGGACAACGGGCGCTGGCAGCTCGCGTGGCTCCTCACGCATCTGCCGGAGCCCCCGTGGGCGCAGATGACGGCCGGCACGGGCGGGAGCGTCGACAGCCTGCGGCCGTTCGGGTACCTGGCGGACGCTACGTGGTCGACGGCGGCGATGGCCTACACGAAGGACGCCGCGTCCCTGGCGGAGATCAGGAAGAAGTTCAACGACGACCGCGGGGGCGGCAAGAGGGACGACGAGGAGACCAAGCCGCCGAAGGGCGCGCCCAAGGGCGGGCGCGGAGGCGGCGCCAAGGAGGGGGCGTAGCCGGCGAGGCCGGCTTGCTGGCGGACCTCGAGGCCGGGGTCCCGCGGGCGCAGATCGGCATGGTGCGCCGCCTCCTCAGGTCCAGGACCAGGCTGGGCTACTTTTTGTATTCGTGCATGCAGTTCTCCGGTGCCCCGTCGGAGTCCCCGACGCGTACCTGCTTGAAGTTGTTCCCGATGGCGCCGCCCTACCCGTGGACCATCGGCACCCCTCCGTACACCAGCCCGCGCTGCAGGGAGCGTTGGAAGAAGTTGCAAGTGGCCAAGCTGCAGGTCAACCTGATGGTGGTCGCGTGCTCTTTCCTGGCGCTTGGCTCGCAGCGCTGGTGCCCGGCATCGTGCAGGACGGGGATGGGCTTGTCGGAGGTGCAGCGGGAGCGGGTCCCCCACCTCCTGGCCCTTGCCAAGCAGTTGGGCCGCACGCCCTACGACATGAGCGGCCGCGGCAAGATGAAGCTACACTCGCTTCTGCAATTCGCTATGCAACTTCGCGGAGCCGCCCCCGGGCAGCAGGTGCGAGCTCCGCCCCCTCTTGCGGTGGCGCCCTTCGTGGCCAGCCGCGCGACCTTCTGCAGGCAGGAGGCCCACTTCGACCCCGTCTATCACCTGCCGGTTTTCGAGGCGGCCGCCTACCTGGACCCCGCGATGATCGAGAGGGCCCGGCCGCTGGACCACGGGCTGAAGACTATGAGGCAGACTGGCAGTATGACCGAGATCGTCGCTTTCGCGACCGACCTGGACCGCTCCCACAAGCTGTACTTGGCGAAGCCCGAGGAGGTGGACATGGACCAGGCGTGCAAGCTCATACCCGTTTATCGGGACCAGCAGCGGGACCGGATCGTCTGGGATCGCCGTATCAGGAACGCTGCCGAGCATCCCCTCCAGTCGGGTAGTCAGCGCCTGGTGTCAGCGCACGCGCTGTGCGACTACGAGCTGGACGACGGATGCGTGCCCGTGCTGTTCGCCGAGGACGTCTCCGACTTCTACCCCTCTTTCGACGCGACGCCCGCCAAGGCACGCGCGAACATCCTGGGGCGGAAGGTGCCCACCCACATGCTGAGGCACACGCGGGCGTTCGCGGCGCGCGGCTCCGAGCTGGGCGAGTACTGCGTGGTGTGCGTGGCGAGCCTGCTCATGGGGGACCTGAACGCGATCGACTTCGCCCAGGGCGCGCGCGAGGCGGTGCTGCAGGCTGGCGGCTCGCTGGCGGACGCTGTTCGTGTGCAACGCCACAGGCCTTTCCCGCGCGGCCCGCACGCGGAGCTACTGCAGATCGACGACCACATCGGCCTGGGACAGCGGGTGCGTGGCTCGCGGCGCTTGCCGGCTGCGCTGGTGCAGTCCTTCGACGGCGCCCGCGCGCAGTATGCGAAGGAGGGCCTCGTGGCGGCGGACGACAAGCGCGTGGCGGGGGCCTCGGCGGGCTTCGCGCTGGGCGCCGAGCTGCTGTCTTCAGGGCATATCGGGGCGGAAAGGCTGCGCCGGGCTGGCCTGGCGCTTTTGTCCTCTGGCATCGCTGCCCACGGCCTCGTGTCGGGAGCCCTGCTCAGGAGGACGGTGGCTAGCTGGGTGCATGTGGTGGGCTTTCGTCGTCCTGCTATGTGCTTGCTGGACGAGGTGTTTCGCTCACTGCCGGAGGTGCCGCGCGACGACGACGTCTTCGAGCTCGGCGCCGGCGCCAGGCAGGAGCTGATGTTGCTGTCCATGCTGGCACCCACGTTCGCCACCAACCTCAAGGCCCAGGTCGCGAGCAGGGTCGTGTGCAGCGACGCGTCGCATCTCTGCATGGCGTCGGTCGTGGCGGACGTGGCGCAGCCCATTGTGCGCGAGATCTGGCGGCATCGCGACCAGCGCGGGTGGTGCACGCAGCTGAACAGTAAGGAGGTGGCCTACATCCGCGCGCACAAGCGCCTGGAGGACAGAGCGTGGCTGCAGGATATCGACGAGGAGCTGCGGCCTGGCGTGAAGGTGCCGCGCTGGCACCTCCTCGAGGTCTTCGATGTGCTGGAGGTGTGCAGCGGGCGCGACGCCCCTTGGTCTCGGGCGCACGCAGCGGCTGGCCTGCGGGTGGGGCCCAGGATCGACCCCAAGACGCACCCGATATGGGACTTACGCTCCATCCGCATCGTGGAGTGGATCCTGTTCCTGATCATCAACGGCCGGGTCGCCTACGTGCATTGCGCCCCGCCGTGCAGGACCTTCTCGTTGGCTCGGCAGCCCAGACTTCGCTCGCGCACCCAGCCGTTAGGCCTGGACCCCAGCGACGAGGACACGCTCCTGGGCACCGTCCTGCTTTTCAGGTGCCTGCTCATCCTGTGGACGGCGCGGCGCTACCGCAGGCACGGGTCCCTGGAGCACCCTGCTTGGGCCTACACATGGTACGTGCAGCAGGTGATGGCGCTGTTCGCGAAGCCGGGCTGTGGCATGCTGGTCTTCGCGGCCTGCTCGTTCGGGGCCCCGTTTCAGAAACCGACCAAGCTGGGCCTGGTGCACTGCGACTTCTTGATGCCGTTGGCCCGCCCATGCGTTCACGGGCGGAAGGCCCACCGCAGCCCGCTGGTGGGAGCCGCCCGCACCGCCCCTGCGGCTGCCTACTCGGCCAGGCTGTGCGACGAGTGGGCGGCGCTGACCCGCGCGCAGCTGGCCGCCGAGGCGCCCCTGGTGGGGGTGGAGCCGGCGCCGGAGGCTACGGCGGGGCGGCTGGAGCAGCCGTTCGTCAACGACTTGATCCGCTGCTGCCGCTGGAGGGCCTTCACTTGCGAGCCGTGCCCGCCGGTGACGCACATCAACAGGCTGGAGGTGCGCGCGCACTTGAGGGCGCGCGGGAAGGCCGCGCGGGAGCAGCCCGGGACCAGGCAGCCGTTTCTGCTGGACTCGACCGTCGCGCTGGGGGCCTGTGCCAAGGGCCGTTCGGCATCGCATGCACTCAACGACGACCTGAAGGTAGGCCTCCCCGACGTCCTGGGCTTCGACGTGTACCCGGGGTACGACTTCGCACCCACGCGCCTGATCCCCGCCGACGGCCCGTCGCGGGGCCGAGGGATAGCGCCCCCCTCGGCCGCGCGCCCGCCCTGGTGGAGCTCGGCGGCGGCGGGGGACCTGGGCGGCCTCGACCAGTGGACGCGGGTGCCCCGGCAGCGGCGTGCGGAGTCGGAGTGGTGTCGCATGGCGCTGAAGCTGGTGCAGCTGTGGACGCTGAAGGACTTCGACAGCTCGCTCGGCTACCCAGGCGAGGGCCCTGGGAGGACGCTCGCCGTGGTCTGGCTCAGCCTTGTCATGATGACGGGAGGCGCGCGCGTGGCTGGCGAACCTCCGGCGCCGCGGCCCGCGGTGGACCTGCGCCTGCGGCCTCAGACCGGCACCAAGACCGCGCAGATGCGCCGGCTCCTCCTGCAACAGTTCGAGACGTGGCTGATGGCGCTGGACGGCGGCTGCTCCGTGGCCGAGCTGGTGGTGCAGCTGCCGCGGGTGGTCTCCAGCATCGTCGCCTCGTACGGGCAGGTGCTCTACTCGCGGGGCCGCAGCCTGAAGCACTACACGGAGACCATCAACGCGATCGTGGACACCGAGCGGTCCCTGCGCAGGCACATGGGCGCGGCGTGGGACGTGTCGGCGGCGTGGCAGTTCGCGGTGCCGACGCGCCACCGGTATCCCACGCCTCTGCCGGTGCTGCGGGCGCTGGTGGCGCTGGCGCTCAGCTGGCAGTGGATCGACATGGCCGTCCTGATCTTCCTGGCGTTCACGTGCATGCTGCGCCCAGGCGAGGCGCACGGCCTGAGCTACTCGGACCTGCTGCTGCCATCCCAGCTGATGTCCGAGTCCGAGGTGTGCTACGTGAAGGTGCGCGAGCCTAAGGCTCGCTGGGCGGTGGCGCGCATGGAGCACGCCAGGTGTGACGAGGTGGCGCTGGTCAGGCTGCTGGAGCGCCTGGCCGTCGGGCGGCCGCGCGGGGAGAAGGTCTTCAGGGGCACCTACCAGCACTTCCGGAGGTGCCACGACGCCCTCGTGCAGTTCTTCGGCATCGCGGCCACGGAAGCGCACGGCCTGACGCCGGCGTCGCACCGTGGGGGAGGCGCCACTTTCTTCTTCCAGCAGAGCGAGGACCTGCCGCGTACGCAGTGGCGCGGCAGGTGGAGGCAGCTGAAGTCCATGGAGATCTACATCCAGGAGGTCGCTGCCGTCGCGTTCGTGCCGAACCTGACGCAGGCCTCGCGTGAGCTTGTGGGCAGGTTTGCCGCCGCTCTGCCCGGCCTGCTCGCTCGCGCCACCGCCTCTGTAACGTCGGCGTGGCCCGAGCGTGGCAAAATCTGAGTGCTGCTCTTCTCACTGCCCGGGGATCGTCTGCCCTGATCTCCCCTCGTGCTGTTTTCGAGCTGTGTGGAGGTTTGGGTCAGGAGCCGTGGAGCCTCGTCCGAGCCCGTCTCCGGTTCGGTGCGCTTTTTTAGATCGGCTTCGCCATTGCACAATCCCTGAGTGCCGGAGAAAACACTTGCGGTAGGAGGGAAGCCTGACTCGTAGGCTTCAGGACGGGAGCAATGGCCTCAGCCGTCACCCGCCCGCCTCCCCGCGCCTCCAGGAGCCGTGGAGCCTCGTCCGAGCCCGTCTCCGGTTCGGTGCGCTTTTTTAGATCGGCTTCGCCATTGCACAATCCCTGAGCGCCGGAGAAAAACACTTGCGGTAGGAGGGAAGCCTAAATAAGGAACGAGGACCCTTTTCTCCAGAAGTTGAACTTCGAATTCCCTTCGAAAACCTAAGGAAAACGTGGGGCAAACTGTGAAACAATTAAGGAACACGGAGCCCCTACCCAACGAAAAGAGTTCCTTCTTCAGCGCCCCGACTGTATGGATACCTTTTGGTCTCCCCGCGAGGTCGTGTGCGGCGGGCGCCGGGGGAACTGGGTGGCGCTGGACGGCGCTCGGAGGAGAAAGCTCCCACGTGCGCAGACGGGTGCCGCGAGATCCTGGCGTCGCACTTTTTTTTCCGCGACGGGCAACCCAGAGATCCAGCGCAGGTTTCAGTGGGGCGTGTCTCTCTACAGGGGGAATATGCCAAACTCAGCAAACAAATGATATGGGGACGATGTTTGACGATTTGTTTGTTAACATTGTTCGTCCAACTCCGCCTCCCGGGGGACATGCCCGACCTAAGCATAGTGAACAAATTCCGACGGAGGTTTTTCGCCGTTTGCGGTCTCTAGAGGCCCTCGCCGGGCCCCGGGACCGCCAAAAAAGACTCAGGATGCAAAGCCAGTCCAGGGGAAGGGGTCGAGACTTTCGGGGACCCCGTCTGGAAGACATCACGGCGTCGGATCTCTGGGAAGTTTGCCTTGCCGATCGGGCCCCGCGGTCCCCGCGGATCGGCTTGCATCTCGACGTAGAGGTGGGGTCTGGAGGGATCTGGTCGAGTTTGTCCTCCTACGATCTGCTGTCCTTCGTCGTGGCGCCCGATTGTCTGGGATCGGCGCCGGACGCCCCCCTGGCGGTGCGTCCGGCGCAATCTCCCTGGCGCGCGCCGCGCGTCCGGGAGGGTGGTCCAGCGCCGATCCACAGAACCCGACCCAAGACCTCCCCCCTCCGCCCCCACAATCCGAATACTACTCGCCTCTCTCCCATACTGCGCCTCGGGACCGTCAAGACACGGCTCGGGATGAAGAAACGGTCCCGGGGGAAGGGTCGGGACTTCGGGGGTCGCGTATAGACAAAAAACGGACGTCGCATGTCTGGGACGCCTTCTCAGAAGGCGGGGGGGCTTCTCAGAAGCCCTCGCGCCTTCTGAGAAATGGGTTCTGTGTCTTCGGGGGAGGCTTAGGGAACTTCTCAGAAGGACGGGGGACTTCCGAGCCTTCTGAGAAGGCCCGCCCCTCAACAATTACACAATATGAATGCTACTCTCCTCTCTCCCCTGATGACGTGCGGAATATGTTCGGCCCACCTGCGCGCACTGTTTTTTTACACCGGATTCTCGGGAGTTGGGTTCTCACTAGTTTTTTTTTTTTCTTTCAAATTGTTACTCCCGCTGAGAACGCTGGCCTCATTTTCGGCCTTCCGCTCGTTCCGAATCGTGCTCCCGCTGCAGCGCTGGACTCATTTCCGCGCTTCCGCCCGTTCCGAATCGTGCTCCCGCCGCAGCGCTGGCGTCATTATTTCCAGTGCCATGCCACGGCATGCAGTGCAATGCTATGTGGTGTTCCATTGTGCGGTGCCATGCCTTCAGCTGCAATGCTAGGAGATGCAGTGCTTGACAACGCAGTGCCACGTCATGCTATGCCATGCTACGCTTTGATCTTCAACGCCATGCTGTGCCATGTTCTGTTCTGTTCTGTTCCGCTGTTCGATGCCATTATTTGCGATGCAATGCGTTGTGATGCAAGTCTTCACTACGCCACGCCACGCGATGCTATGACATACTACGCTCTGCCGTGCTCTTCTACGCCCTGCTATGCCGTGCTCTACGATGCATCGCGCACGCTCTCGGGATCATTGCTCTGGTCGACGTCCGACTGTGCGAATAGAGAGATCTACGCCATGGTAAGGGATGGGAGGGAGGGGCAGGACGTCAGTGGCGCGCTGGAGGAGGAGGAGGACCCAGTGACTGCGACGACAGCGACGACGACGACGACCGCGTCTTTCACACGCCGAAGGGTCGGCGGATCCGTGTCTGACAGCTTGCTTTGGGTTTTCGGGTCAGCTCGGGCCTCCGAAACGACGAGAGAGCACCCGAAGACCTCTCGGGAGGTGCCGGCTTGCCTTCTCGGCTGGGGCCGCGAAGCGTGTGTGAAGGGGCCCTGCCCGCTGTGAGCCAAATTGCGACGCCAGGATCTCAGGGTTCTTCTGCACTTGAGGCGGCCCCAGAGCTTCGTGGGCCCCAGAAGCGGCAGGGCCGTTATTCACCTCTCTCGAAAGAGTGCTTCTTGAACATGGAAGTGGTAAGAAGGCACGGCAGCCGGGAACGGCAGCAAAAACGGCTCCGGGATAAGAACTGGAACCGGAAGCGGAAAGCGACGGAACCAGCAACAGCAAAAAACGGCGTCGGAACCAGCAAACAAAAACAAAAACGGCAAGACACGGAACCGGTACACTGTTACATACACGGTCCTGTCGTTCCCAGAGCCCACTAAGCCCCAGAGGTCCCGATCGTCGACTCATTCCCCGAGAGTATTTTCTCGTCCAGGATCCGTCTCTGCTTGTCCTGGGCCCAGCGGCGGCCCCCCCGCTCGCAGAGATCCCAGAAGAGCAAAAAAACGCTGGTCGCAAGGCTTGTCTCTTCTCCTGCAGGCGAGGCTGGCTTCATGAAGCGGTCCTTCTACGGCAGGTCGGCCACGCGCACAGAGTGTGACCCGTCGACGGGGCGGCCTCTGGTACGGGCCCGCAGGGGCGGCCCCAGCCGTGGCCTGCGCACAGTCTCCTCCTCCTCCTCCTCCGCCTCCTCCTCCTCCGCCTCCTCCTCCGCCTCCTCCTCCTCCTCCTCCTCCTCCTCCTCCTCCCTCTCCTCCTCCTTCCTCTCCTCCTCCTTGGCCGCTTTCGCTGGTCGCGCCTTGTTCGCAAAGTGTCGACAGGGCCCTCCAAGGCCCTTGCACCCTTCTCGTGCGTCCAGTCTGGGTCAGGGGCTGCGGCTCGCAGGCCGGGGGGTGTTCACAGCGATCCTCACCTCACCCTGGCAGACCACCGCTGGAGTTCAAAAATTCAAGAACGCCGTGCCTGCACGACAGATCGGCTGAAGCAGCGTCTTCACGACGCATCGGCTGCAGCAGTGCGCCCTGATGAAAAGCGGGCCGACCGTGCTCGGAATCTGACCGCGCCGCGGCCCCTGTGGAAAGCCGCGCACCAGAGGGCCACTCCTGCCCATGGGCCACGCCCTGCGTGTCGGCGAGCAGGGCGCTCCTCGCCCCCCTGCGCGGCGCCGAGGGCGGCGCCGCCGCGGCCCTGCGCGGCGCTGAGGGCGGCGCCGCCGCGGCGGCGCCCGCGGCGCCCGTGGCCCTGGCGGCCCTGGCGGCGGGCGGCCCGGCGGCGCGCGCCGCCGCCGCCGGGCCGCCGGCGGCGGGCCCCGGCGCGCGGTGCGAGCTGCTGGTGGCGTGGTCGCTGCCAGGGCTGGTCGGCGTCGGGTTCGGCGTCGAGGTTCGAGGTTCGAGGTTCGGGGTGCGAGCTGCGAGGTTCGAGGTGTTCGGGTCGTCTCCCCGCGGTTGTCGAACCTCGGGATGCTGAGCAGCAGCTGCGCCTCGCCGAGGGCGTGCCCGGGGGTGCCAGAATCGCCCCCATCGGCCGGCAGAGGCCCGAGTTATGACCCAAAAGCCTAAGTGGTTGGGCCGACCCTGAGATTCGGGCGTCGCAGCTTTGTCACAGCCGGCGATTTTGCCCCTCGTCGGGCCCCGGGGCTCTCACGGATCGATTCGGCCCGAGGGTTCCGGTCGGATGTTTTGTGAGATGACCCCTCTCGCATCGGGCAACAATCTGCGACGGTCGTTTTTCAATTCTTTCGGCCTCTTGGGGCCCTCGTTGGGCCCCGGCCCCGGGAGTATAGAACAAATCGGCTCGGGATAGAACACCCGTCTTGGGGAATGTCGAGATTTCTGAGGGCCCACGTCGTGAAACAAATCTATGTTCGTTTTTTTTATGGAAAAGGTACCGGCACTGCTACCCTTGCCTCGATCGTGTTCGTCTCTTCGGGGCTCATGGGAGGCCCTCGCCCGCCGCCACCGCTGGATTCGCCCCGAACTCTTGGTCAGAGCGCGCCCTGGGACAAGTCCGGGGAGCAGCGGTGTCTCGGGGGCGGCGCAGGGGTGACGACCAACGGCGATTGGTCTTTAACGCTGCGCCCCCTCCCCCCCCCAAAGCAATTGTTGGATGGCAGCAAAGCTCGTCCTCCCCCTCCTCGCCCCTCCCCTCCTCGCCCTCCTCCCCGCTCTTCCTCCTCGCCCCTCGTGCTCCCCTCCTCGCCCTCCCCCTCGTCCTTCCTCTCCTGGCCGCAGGCCATTAAGTCTCCCCAGAAGTCATGCATGACCTACCCCTTTTCTTTCCATGCGTCCGCTGGTTCCCCCCCCCCTGTCCGCGCAGATGCCTCGGGCCATGATTTGTGACCCACCCCTCCTCCCCCTGCTCATCTTCGTCCTCCTTCCCTTGTCCTCTTCCTCCTCGCCCTCCTCCTCCTCCTCCCCCTCCTCCTCTCCTCCTCCTCCTCCTCCCCTCCTCCTCTCCTCCTCCTCCCTCCCTCCTCCCCCTCTTCCTCTTCCTCTTCCTCCTCCTCCTCCTCCGCCTCCTCCTCCTCCTCCTCTCCTCCTCCTCCTCCTCCTCCTCCTCCTCCTCCTCCTCCTCCTCCTCCTCCTCCTCCTCCTCCTCGCCCTCCTCGCCTCCTCCTCCTCCTCCTCCTCCTCCTCCCTCCTCCTCCGCCTCCCTCCTCCTCCTCCTCCTCCTCCTCCTCCTCCTCCTCCTCCTCCTCCTCCTCCTCCTCCTCCTCCTCCTCCTCCTCCTCCTCCTCCCCTCCTCCTCCTCCTCCTCCTCCCTCCTCCTCCTCCTCCTCCTCCTCCTCCTCCTCCTCCTCCCTCCTCCTCCTCCTCCTCCTCCTCCTCCTCCTCCTCCTCCTCCTCCTTCCTTCTCCTCCTCCTCCTCCTCCTCCTCCTCCTCCGCCCTCTTCTCCTCCTCCTCCTCCTCCTCCTCCTCCGCCCTCTTCTCCTCCTCCTTCTCCTCCTCCTACTCACCTCTTGGACGCCCACGATGCTAATTATGGGCGTTCCTTTTCCCATCCTGCGTAGTTTTTGACGACCCATGCGTCCGGCGAGGGCCCCCGGAGGCCGACAATGGCCAGAAGCCTCCAGTGTTTTTTTTTTTCGCCGTAACCCTGTCCTCTTTTTATCGACGCAATTCTGCCTGCTGGGTTGGGCCCCGTCAGGTCGGCGCGGGGTTCGGCTGGACCTTCTCGAGCCTGCAGCACCTCCGGGCCTACGCCCAGCCCGGAGGGCGCCATCTGCATGCACGCGAGTGCGCGCCCGCGCCGGCGGCCCTGACAGGGGCCGGTGCGAAAGGTAAGGGCACTGGATCTACCCAGACATGTTTGCGCCCTGGAAAATCAGGACCCGAGGTTTTTCACCGTTTTCGGCTTCTGGGGGCCCTCACCGGGCCCCGGGAACGTCAAACAGCGGCCCAGGATGAAATCCGGTCCTGGGGAAAGGGGCGGGATTTCAGGGGACCCCGTCTCGATAGATTCGGGAACTTGCATCTCTGGGTAAGGAACCATGTCCTTAGATCGTGGCGTCTCAATGTGTTCGAGCCGTTCGTTGGAGCCTCAGAGATCGAAAATGGCGCAGAAAGATGGGGCCTAGGGCTCCGATTGAGATTGTTTGCGATCTCGCATGTGTTTTGCAACGTTGGCACTCAGAAGGAATAAGAGTCCAGGGTCTGGATGCCGGTGAAACTCCAATCGTGGACTGGCCAGGCCCATTGCCGCCGCCATGATCAGAGAAGGAATCCTCCAGGGTTTGGGCCCAGACAGTCTTTTGAATGCGCGTTCCCCCGAGGTCTCGACTCTTTCCCCAGCATGATCTATCTTAGCAAGTCCACATGATGTATCTTAGCAGTTGTCTACACTTTGTGTACACTTGCGTTTGTAGTCCGGCGGGGACAGACCAGAGGATGTATTAACCCTGTAGTGTTGCCAGACGAAACACTTAAAATCTGTACCGCATGGCTTTGCCTGGAAAAAAAATCCCAGGACCGGCTCTTCATCCTGAGTCGCTCTTTTTTTCGCCGGGGCCAGGGCCCGGCGAGGGCCCGGCAGGGGCCGAACACGGCGAGAAAGACTTCCCGCCTGGAGTCTCGCTCCGCGTCGCGAGCCTGCCTGGGAAGCCTCCTGGGCACATTCCTTCCCAGACCCCAAGAGGTCTTGATCCCTTCCCCGGGACCAGTTTTTCATCCCGAGTCCTTCTCTGACGGCCCCGAGGCCCGGCAAGGGCCCCAGAAGCCGAATATAGCGAAAAACCTCCCATCGTGGGGGGGGTCTGGATTCACCAGCAGGGGCCGAATTTTGTTTTTTGCACAACCTCTGGCAGGCCAAATATTGTTTTTTTGCACAACGCGGGGGGGTCTGGATTCACCAGCGCCCCCCCGGTGCTGCAGGGTTCGGATCGGCGATCTGGTTCCTGTCGGGCCCCGGCCGATCTGCCTACCGCTCTCTTCGGGAGCCTTGAGACGGGGGTCAATGCAAACGGGGGTCAGCCAGAGCGCCAGATCTTGCAGGATCCTGCAGAGCCAGGCTCCCATTGACCCGGGCTTGGGCGCAGGATCCTGCAGGATCTTGCAGGATCCTTCGCATTGACCCAGGTTTGGGTGCAGGGTCTTGCAGGATCTTGCAGGATTCTGCAAGGCCTGGCTGACCCGGGTCTGCATTGACCCGGGTCAGAAGATCCCCGATCTCTCGGGGATCTTTCGGGGACTTCGCTGCGTGTCGGGCGGGCCCCTGGGGCCGAGCACGGATCAGTCCGGGAGGAGAGGCCACCCCAGGGGCGTGGGGGGGGGTCCTCTTCCCAGACCCCCATTGCGTTGTGAAAAAGATCACGACGGGATTTTTTCACAATTTTCGGCCTCCGTGGGCCCTTACAGGGCCTCGGGGCCGTCAAACAACGACTCATAGGTCATAGGATGAACAACGGATCCCGGCGAAGGGATCGAGAGCTTTGGTGGTGGACGATTTCAACAAATCCACACCTCGGGGGTCTGGGGGCGGGGCCTCTTCGGGGGCGGCCAAGAGGCCCAGGCCTTCCTCGAGGGCTAAAACGCAACACCAGGACCTCGACATGCAAAACCCAGTCGATGTTCTTTAAGCCGTCCAGATCGGTCTCTATACAGGTCTGGAGGGCTATTGTTTTGGCACTCTGGAAGGACATGCGACTAGGTTTGTGTGTGGGTGTGGACATGGCCGGAGCCACGATATCTCACGGGACTTCATGGCCCCCTCTTCTTCTGCTTCTTCTTCTTATTATGATTCTTATATGGTTCCTTCTTCTTTTTCTTTTCCTTAGCATTATTATGATGTATTCGGTTTTTTGTTCGTATAGTTATTATTCGTACTCTTATGTTTCTGAATATTGTTGTTCATCGTTATGTTCTTTCTTTCCTTCTCCTCCAACTCATTATTATTCTTCTTCTTTCCATGCGTCCCCTGGTCCCCCCCCTTGCCCGCGCACACGCCGCGGCCCCTGATATGCGGGCCCCCCCTTCTCGGAGGCCCCCCTCCTGGACTCGGGCCGGGCGAAAGGGGGGGATTGGGAAAGGGGGGGTTACGAAACCGAGGGGCCCATTCCTCGATACACAGCCGCCTCCGGCGCCGGGAGGCGCCGGGAAAATCAGCTACGTGAGCTGATTCTCACCCCCCCGCTTTGCTATCCCCCCCTTTCGCCCGACCCTCCTGGACGCCCCCCGACCTCCGGGGGCCGCGCCCTGGGCGCACGGCACGCCGTCGGATGCCCCGGGTGCAGGCCGCCTTCCTGGCCGGGCAGGGGCGGCGCACACACACACGCGCACGCCGGGCTCCCGGGCCCTGGCGAGGAGGAGGGGCGGCCGTGCCGGCCCGTGGCCATGCAAGAGAGAACGGCGACGCCAGCAGGCTCTCGGGGCAGCTTCTCGGTCGGGGGCCCGTCCCTCTACGGGGGGGGAGCATTTCAAAAGCTGACAAGTTGGTCTGGGGACGTTTTTGTCCGTTGTTCACTATATTTGACTATTTTGGGGCATCTTTTGGTTATTTTCATTTCTCGCCAAAATAGTGAAACGCTAGTCTGGGGACGATGTTTGACCATTTGGGATCCTTTGTTTGGAGTGCTGCTCGAGTATTTTGTTTTAGTTGTCGCCCAGAAGCCGCCTGTGGGAGGACGTGCCCGACCTAAGGGCTAGCTGCATCGGGTGGCGCCCTCCTGCCAGCAGGAGTGCGCCGTGTGCGTGGCCCGCGCCTCGGCCGAGGAGCAGGGGCCGCCTTCAGCCCGGACCTCCCAGAGCGCCAGCAACAGTTAGCCCTCCAGACCTATAGACCTATCTGGACTGCTTAGATCGGCGACGCGCAGAGGGGTGGGTAGGAAGGAGGAGGGGGGAAGGCTTCTTAGAAGCACCCCTGCTCCTTAGAAGGCGCTGGCCTTCCCTATAGACGGAAGGCCGGGGCCTTCTAAGAAGCAGGGGTGCTTCTAAGAAGCCTTCCCCCCTCCTCCTGGCCCCCTTTGCGCGCCGCTAACTAGAACCTCGACAGGGTTCTAGATGGCGAGGTCCTGGCGCTATTGGTTGGGCCCTCGAGGAAGGTCTGGGAGCGGGGATGGGCTCAGGGTGGCGACCCCCAGCCGCCCACGGAGATCGCCGAGAGGGGCCCGACAGCACACCCCGCCCGGGAACGTGCGGTTTGCCCCTCGGGGGCCTACACCGCCGATTTGTCGGCGATGCATCGCCGGTCCCGAGTCGACGTTCTCCCCTATACCTTGAGTTCGGATGCAACTCCTGGGAGGTCAGATTCTGACTTCGCCCCGGTCTCAAGTCCAGCTGAATCTGGTCTAATCCAGCGCAATCCAGCTCAATCCCGCTTAATCCGCGGCCTAATCCAGCGTAGTAGCCCCCCGATGGGGCTTAATTCCTTCTTGGATTTTTCCGACGAAGACCTGCCAGTAGCTGCCTCCTAACCTGAGCTGGTCCCCCTCAGTGATCCTCATCGTCTAGGCTTCGGGTTATAACTCGGGCCTCTGGCGGCCATGCGGGCCCAGGAGCGCCCTTTAGTAGAAGCGCAGCCGCTGGATAAGGCACCCCCGCCGAGGCCAGAATAAACCGCCAACAGCCTTCGAAGACGCCCGAAAAACTCAAACCTCAAATCCTTCCCAGACCCCCACGCGTTGTGAAAAGATCCAGGACGGGAGATTTTTTACTATTTTCGGTCTCCAGGGGCCCTTGCCGGGCCTCGGGGCCGTTAAACAACGACTCAGAATGAAAAACTGGTCCTGGGGAAAGGGATCGAGACCCTTGGGGGTCGATGTTGTGAAGAAATCACGACGTCGGAAGTCTGGGGTCGGGGCCTCGTCGGGGGCGGCCAAGGGAGGGGTGATGGCCCAGGCCTTCCTCGAGGGCTGCAACATGGCACCAGGACCTCGACAGCTGAAGCATCCACCCGAGGTTTTGAAAAGCCGTCCCGATAGGTCCCTCTGTAGGTCTGGAGGGGCTGCTGTCGTAGCACCCTGGAGGCTGGTCCGCTGCCCCTCCGAGGAGTGGCTGGGCTACGGCCTGGCCCCCTTCTGGACCGAGGCCCTCCCCGAGGCCGAGTGGGCCCGGCGCTGGGGGCCGCAGGGGCCGGGGGGGCACGGCGAGTGCCCGAAGGTCGGGCAGGGGCGCGGCGCCCTGGCTCGCCCAGGGGCCCACCAGGCCCAGAGATCCGACGTAGTCGGGGGTGGGCAGAGCCCCCAGGGGCCCTCAGGGGAGGGTCGTTGATGCGGGGAGGATGTCGGTGGCGGTTCGAGGGCTCGAGGGCTCGAGGGCAGCAGCGTGAACGTGTGGTCCTTCGTGTGTGCCTCAGGGGATCCCCGACCCCTCGCGGTGTTGGGGGTGTCGTCCGGAGTTTTCGGATGCGGCTGGCATGTGGACCAAACCTGGACGACATCTGGACGCAAGAGTCGGGGCTGGACAGAACCCCCAACAGTGACACGTCGATTAGTGGATTTTCCGTTTTCGGTTCTCGAGAGGGCGCCGTGGCCGCTGTTTTCCAGGCTTGCGCCCGCCAGGTTTGGGCCTCAGGTCGTTTTCACTAAACCACGTTTTACGAAAGGGGGGTCTGTCCATCCCCGACGTATTGAAAAATCAAGTCAGAGATTTTTGTTTGTTGCCGCTTTCGGCCTCCGGGGGCCCTCGCCGGGCCCTGGGACCGTCCAAAAGCGATTATTCAGGACGAAAAACGGGTCCCGGGGGATGGGTCGAGGCTTCCCGGGACCCGTCTTGAAAATATTTCGACGTCGGATCTCTGGGAACCCAGACGCCCTCGCGTTGTGAACGAAAATCACGACGTTTTTGTTTCGCTACTTTCGGCCTCCGGGGGCCCTTCCTGGGCCTCGTCGGGAGCGTCAAAAAACAGCTCAGGGTGAAAAAGCGGTCCCAGGGAATGGGTCGAGACTTCTGGCGGCCCCGTGTTGAAAAAATCACCACGTCGGGGGTCTGGTCTATAGACCCACCAAAACATGTTCTAAGAACATTTTGTGGTCTGCGCGAAGTGTTCTCAGAACGTTTCTGGCTGAGGTCGTCTTGTTTTAACACGTCGGGCTAGTGTTCTGGGAACCTGGCTTTTGTTCTTAGGACGCTCGTGGAAGAGCATTTCGTGGTAGGCCTATAGGAATGCCAGGACGGTCGGCCCCTGCTCAAGAAGGGAGTCCACGGGCTGTACCGGGAGTTCTACCGCTGCCACCCTCCGGGCCTGTTTGAGCAGCAGAGGATCGGCACGGCCCTTGAGATCCTGGCTTCGTGCTGCTTTCGATCGGGGCGAGGCGGAGGTTGTTTATAGATTTCGGCCTCTCGGTTTATGATGTTCCAACCTACTTTAGCCTTGATCACCAGAATGAATTTCGAGCACCAGGAAAACATTCTCAAAGTCGAGGGTTTTCACGTGTCGGGCCCTGGGAGACTCTTTCGACACTCTCGACACTCTTTCGACACTCTTTCGACGCTTGTGTGGGTGCTCGAAATGATTTCTGGGACGTGGTCCTGAAGTACGATGGGAGCAACATGAGCGGTCGGGGGCCCGTGCCTCCGTTCTGGGCGTCGCATTTTTTCTCTCGCACACCCGGCGTTTTCGCTCGGGCTCTGGCCCCGAGACCCGCACAGATCGCCCCAGCTCGAGGAGCGGTGCAGGACGACCTGGGTAGTCGAAGGCCAGACTGTCAGATTGGATTGGGCCCCAAGGGCCAATCTGGCCCGGCCAAACTGGATGATTTGGGTTATTCGCCAGACTGGATTCGCGTTGGCTCCCTCGCCAGATTGCCCCCGTTTGCCAGATTGGGCCTGCCAGATTGGCGCCAGATTGGCTTCGACTACCCAGACGACTGGGTCTGGGGCGCCAGTCGTTTCCATCTCTTCATGTTTGAAACCACGTCGGATCTCAGGGACCGCCAAGGAATACGAAGAGAATCGGGACGAAGACCGAGCCCTCCCCTCGCGTTGTGAACACATTCCCATCGGGAGGAATCTGGCGATTTTCGGCCTCTGGGGGCCCTTGCCTGGCCGTGGGCGCTGTGAAAGGAAGCGGCTCGGGCTGACGAGCTGGTGCCGGGGCCCTGTGGAGCCCAACCCTGTCGTTCCTTCTCCTCCTCCTCCTTCTCCTCCTCTTCCTCCTGCTCCTCCTCCTCCTCTCAAGAACCGCTCTGGCTCGGGCGCGGGACCCGCCCGCCTTCGTGCCAGCACCGAGCGTCCGCGACGCGTTCTTGGTGACGGGAGAGTCGCCGCGGCAGCCCGCCGAGTCTCTCCCCGACTAATTCGGTGCGAACCATGGGGCGCAGCAAGCCTGCTGCGCGATCTCCCGCCCCGCGCAGCGCGAGGGCAGGAGGAGGAGGCAGCCCCCAGCAGAGGAAGGTGGCATTCATCGATGACTGGACCCGTTGCCTCACCTGCAAGAAGTGGATGTGGAATGAATCCTGGGGCGATGCGCATTGGACGTGCAGCTGTGGCGCGCAGGTCGAGCCCTTTCGCCGCCGTGAGGCCAGCCGCCAGCCATATCTCAGGCCGGCGCGGCCGTCGCGGGGTGGGGTTGGCCAGTGCCCCTGGCATCAGGGCAGCGGCAACAGCAGCGAGACGGGCTCCAACGGCTCGGACTTCTCGTCCTTCCTGGCGCTGCTGGCCGAGAAGGCCAGCACCTCCCCGCAGGCCGACGAGGTGAAGGCGGCCATCAAGCTGGTCCAGCAGCTGGCGGAGCCGCCGACGCCTGCGGCACCAGCTGAGGCGGAGAAGCCCCCCGACGAGGTCTTCCGCAAGGCGTCGGGTCTCCACAAGGAAGCAGCCCGCCGCCACCAAGGTTCGGTCGACGCGGTGCTTCGCCTCGAGGAGCAGCTGCGAGCTGCCCGCGTCAAGGAGGGTGAGCTCGCGCTCCTCCTTGCGGAGGCCGACCGTGCCAAGGCTGTCGCAGCGGCGGTCATGGCCCGCCACGCAGCTGAGGTGGCGAGGGCGACGGGCGTCTCGGATGTCTCGGACGATCTCTTTCACCTCTCCTGGGACCCCGACGTGTTCACCAACATGGAGGGCCTCTCGCCCGCGGAGCAGGGCGAGCTGCAGAATCTGGAGAAGTCCCTCGTAGCCACCAAAGTCGAGCTGGCCGCCAAGGCCATGCAGGTACGTGACAAGCTCATCTTGTCCAGAGCAGCGCTGGTCCGCTCGCGTTGCAGCAGCAGGAAGCGCCGCACTGGCTCCCCTTCGGCGCTACGTGAAGAGGCTGGCGGCGGCGGCCAAGGTGATCAGTGCCGCCAAGTTCGCAGCCTCGCGTGCAGCACGTGCAGCAGCTGCAGCTGGCGCGACCGCTTCAGCGGGCCCCCCCGCGCCCCCGCCGAGTGCAGCGAGCCAGGAGGCAGGAGGCGCCCCCCCAGCTGGAGGCGGCCCCGCTTCCCCGTCGGCTGCGGGGGCTCCTGCCCCCCCCCTGCCGTGGCCTGACGGGCAGCCGCGGGTCGGGCATGCTTGACGCGGGCCCCTGGGAGCCCGACCCGCGGAGTCGCAGGCCTGGGCGCCTCCTCCACGCCCGCCGCTCCAGGTGATGAGGAGGCGCTGCAGGCTGAGGGGATTGAGGTTGCAGCTGGGGCTGCTGACCTCGAGTTTTGTGAAGGCGGTGGCCATCGACTATTCTTTGCGAATGTCACGGAGATGGGGCCACAGGCTTGGGGTTACGTGGAGGAGTCGCTGAACCGCTTCAGCTCGTTCAGTTTCGTCGAGACCCACGTGCGCGCTGGCCACTTCGAGAAGTGGCGACGAGAAGCTAAGAAGCTTGATCTGAAGATCATGGCCAACCACGCGCGGCCCTCCAGGCGTGGCATGCTGGAGGGCACTGGTGTCGTCAGCGGCACCGAGGGAGGAGGGTGGTTGATGTGTCGGCGCGGTCACTACTTGCACACGCTGGAGGGTAGTGGTGGTCGGGCGCTGGCCGCCCCTGGTGCTGAGTCCGCCGACGGCTTCCAAGCTAGCGTGCTCCACCTTGCGGGCAACAGGCAGGTTGTCGTGGTCACCTTCTACGGCGTGAGCGGGGTCGGCTGGCGCGGCAGCAACCTGCGGCGCTTTGGCAAGCTCGGGGCCCTGCTCCGCGCCGTCAAGGCGCCTTGGCTAGTCATTGGCGACTTCAACCTGCCGCACCAGACCTTGCAGCAGGCTGGTTTCTTACGCCGCATTGGCGCGCAGGTGGTGATGGCGGACGTGGCGACCACCTGCGACGCGGGCCAGCACGGTTCACACACCGTTTACGGCCTGTGTTCTGCTGCCTGCGCCCCGCTGTTGGCAGGCATCTGGGCCACCGCCGCAGCCCCATGGAAGACGCATTGCGGTCTTGTTGTGCAGTTTCGTTCCAGTCAAGCTGTCCTTCTGGGTCGGCAGCTGGCGATGGCGAAGGGCCTGCCTCAGGTGGCGAAGCGGCCGCGCGCCGACGCCCACCGCGGCCGCCGCGCCAAGCAGAGAGGAGATGATGAAAGGCGTGCCCTCGCCAGGCAGAAAGAGCTGGAGCTTCATTCCCAGCTCTTCGGTGATCATTGTCCGAATCGCACCTTTGATGCTTTGTCCACCTGTTCAGGCTCCGAGGGCGACTACAGCAGCGATGAGGACTCGGAGGTTGGTTGGGGGCCCCCCGCAGCAGCGGCGGGCACTTCCCCGCAGGCAGCAGCTCGGTTTGACGACAGCGAGGTAGACCCGTTCGAGTGCCTCGATGCCGAGCGTCCGTGGTGGAGTCTTTGGAGTGCAGTGCGGCTGAGTCAGCCGCCTTTCTTGTTGGTGGCGCCCTGTTACCTCAGATCAGCATCCAGTACGGGAAGTGGGCTGGGCGCGTGGAGAGGGCCATCCGCGCACGTCACGGATGCAGTACTTTTGGACGCGTGTCGCGCAGCTCAGAGGCGCGGCTGATCGAGTGCAAGTGCACGCCGAGTGTGACGACCAGGCTCGAGCCCATTCGCGGGGCGGCAGTGCGCTGGCGGTCCTCTGCGGCAGCACTACTCTCTAGGGTCGGCAAGCTTCGGCGGCGCAGCAAGCAGGCCACATATGATCGGCGGCTTCTTGCAGAGGCTGGGCGGGAGCTGCGAGATCGCGCCCCCGCCAAAGCCCGCCGATGCTTTTTGGCGGGCCGTGCTGGCGCGCGCCGAGGAGCTCGTCCCCAGCGGCAGCAGCAGCGGCAACCTCCGTCGCGGCCAGCTCAGCAGCAGAGTCCGACTCGCCCCCCCTCCGCCCGTGCCCCTTAGCGGGCGACGCCCACCAGGTGACGGCGGCGGGCCCGTGCCGTCTCCTGGAGGCGAGTAGCAGGGCGAGCTGGGGAGCTTCAGGGCGTTGGTTGCGAGCTTGGGTGGCGCGCGCGCCATCTCGGACAGCAGCCTGGCGGCCTTCGAGGAAGCGGCCTCGGCAGCGGCAGCGCGTGCCACGCAGTCGGCGGTCCACAAGTCCCTGCGGCAGTTTCGGCAGTGGATCGGCATGGGCGGGGCCACACCGTTGGTCTTCCGCTCCCTGCGGGAGCGGCATCTGGCAGCAGACGAGGTCCTGGTTGGCAGCAGCATCCTGGTGCACCCTAGCGCGATCCTCGACCACAAGGCGGCCTCTTGGGAGAAGCTGTGGGCGCCCCATCCCGTCAGGCGCGAGGAGGTTTGTGAGCTGTTCGAGGACCTCCGCGAGCAGGTGCAGCACGAGGAGCTGGACCGCATCACGGTTGCCGACATTCGCTGCGCCCTCCAGCGCATGCGGCCCCAGACTGGCAAGGGCGTGGACCAGTTCACGGTGCTGGACTTGGCGAGGTTGCTCGACCCTGCGCTGCAGGGGTTGGCCGACATCTTCTCTTCTGCTGAGCGGGCCGCCTGCTGGCCCAAGCAGCTCCTCTTGGTGCTGGGCCACGTTCTCGAGAAGAAGGGTGGCGGTGAGCGCATCATCGGAGTTCTGAGCATGGTCACGCGCTGCTGGAGCATGATCCGCGAGGAGAGCATGCGTGATTGGGCGAGGCGCACGGCCCCAGCCTGGGGCGCTGCCGTCGCGGGCAACTCAGCGCTTCGCGAAGCCTTTGCTCGAGCGGTGAGCGAGGAGGCCTTCGCCGCCATGGGTGTCTCGCACGGCCACGGCCTGATCGACGTCCAGAAGTTCTACGACCGCATGCCGTGGACGGGGCTCGCTCAGGCGGCGCTCCGTTGCGGGTTTCCGCCCGCTGTACTGGCATTGGAATTGCAGCAGTGTGTGGCGAGCAGGGTACTCCTGCAGGATGGCATGGCATCTCGGTTCGTTGTTCCGTCTCAGTCGGTGGTGCAGGGCGTCAGGTCGGGCACGAGGTTTGGGCGCTGCATGACGTACCACACGCTGCAGCAGCTGACCTTGGGCTCGCCCCAGCTCTTGCCCTCGCGGATCTGGGTCGACGACTTGTCGGTTTCCTCCGCTGGCACGCGCCAGTCCGTCGTCGACGCCGTCGCGAAGGGCATCATCGACTTCGGCTCGGGCATGCAGCAGGCGGGTTTGCAGATTTCCCCCAAGAGCGTCGTCGTCTGCTCGCAGCCGGAGGATGCGCGGCGCATTGCCCAGGTGGTCAAGCAGCATGGCCTCGCCATCCAGGCGGCGAGCCACGGCACATGCCTCGGCGTCGATCTTGCAGCGGGCCGTCGCCCAGTCCGTCGCACGATCGTCAAGCGCATGGGCAAGCCTCGCATCGCCAATGGTCGTCTTCGAGGCATGGCTCGTGCCTCGCGGCAGTACCAGAAGTGCGGGTTCGTCGGGAGGGTCGGGCTGCAAGCGGCGGCGACCTACGGGCACGAGGTGTTCGGCGTTTTCGGCAGCAGGCTTGCAGAGCTCCGTCGCAGGCTTGCTTCAGTCTCAGAAGCTGCTAGGCGTGGACGTTGCCTCACCACGCAGCTGGCACTTCGCGCAGGCCCCCTCGACCCCGCCAGGCGCCTACCTCGCGCCCTGGTCAAGTGCTGGTTCGAGGTTTGGAGGGGCAGCCAGGAGTTGAGAAGGAGAGTGGCGCGGGCCTGGATCCCGATCCACAGTCGTCTTCGAGAGGCAGAGCCTGAGCGCGGGTCGAGGTTGGTGCGTGGCTCCATCTCTGCCCTCCAGGCCCGCCTCCTGCAGCACGGCTGGGTGTCCGTCGGCCCTATGGGCTGGGGGCGCGGTCTGCAGGACGGCTCTCGTGAGCGGTGGGCCTTCCCTGACGTGGCCAGCATCACAGACGGCTCCTGCAGGGCTGTCCTCGACGCGCTCGGCGACTCCATCCAGGAGGACCTCTGGCAGCGCGCCGCCACGCACTGGTGCGGTGCAGGCCTGGAAGCTGGTGCTGATCTTCGTTCTCTCCAGGCGCTCCTTCAGCGGCTCCGACGTCTCCCTGGGGGCCCTGCGCTCGAGGAGCTACTCGCCACCATTGCGGTGGGTGGTGCCTGGCCGAGGTCGCGCAAGAAGGAGATCTTCGGCGACATTGAGTGCGCCAACTGCCCACGGTGTGGTGGCGAGGAGGAGACCCCTTTCCATCGGTTCTGGAGTTGCCCCTGCAACGTCGGCAGCAAGGCCTACGACGACAGCAGCGAGTTCCTGCCCCGCGCGGCCGCGGACCAGGCGGCGCACGCGGCTTTCTGGCTGCGCGGCATCATCCCTCGCTGCTGGACTGAGGTCGCCGCCCCTCGCGACCGCGACCTCTGGACGCTATTGGATGGCCAGCAGGCCGCAGCGCTGGCCCCAGGGGCACTGGGGCAGGGCACCGAGGAAGCTCCACTTGTCCTCTTCGGCGATGCCAGCGGAGGTCCAGAGGGGCAAGACCCGCGCCTTCGTCGCGTGGGCCTTGCAGTGGCGCGTGTCCACCTGGTCGACGGAGGTCTCGTGCAGGCAGCGTGGGGCGGCCTCAGCGGCAGCACGCAGACCGTCCACCGTGGTGAATTGCGGGCGCTTGTGCTCGCCGCCCAAGGCTCCCTCGGCCCCACGGTGTACATCTCGGACAACCTTGCCGTCTGCGAGGGCTGGTGGAGGCGTTTTGATTTGCAGCCGCGCGGCGACGACAGCGACTTGTGGGGCCTCCTCGCGCAGACATTTCGCAGCAGGAGCAGGCCCAGATCGGAGTTCGTTGTGGAGCACGTGTACTCACATCTGGAGATGACTGAGGCTTTCGAGTTGCAGGTCTCCCCGTGGCTGGTCGTCGGCAACGCGGTTGCGGACGTCCTGGCGGGAGCAGCAGCGAACGCTGTCCGCGTTGCTGCCCACGAGCGGGCTCGGGTCCACCAGACGGAGCACATGGCCACGCTGGTCAGGAGAAGGCTGCTACGAGCCACCCTCGACGCCATCGAGGCGGAGAACGGCCTGGTCCCTGCAGTGCGGCGTGCCAGGGGGCGGAGGCGGGCTCCGCCTGCAGCCCGCCTCGTCGCTGCCTTCGGCACGTCCCATGTGTTGGACAGCCACGGCAGCTGCCTGAGGTGCAGGTGCTCAGTGTCGCGGTCATCCCGTTCGCAGTGGCTGGAGGCGCGGTGCCTTGGTTTGCAGCGGGACGGTGCCCACGCGCTCAAGCTGGCAGATGACGACGTGCACATCGGCGGAGGCCGACCTCACCCCTCTCATGCCATGCGGCTGCTGCCTGAAGTGCGGGTTCTTCACGGCGGCCGCCGGCCGCTTGCTGGGGCGGGGTCTCCGCGCGTGCTGTCCTGCGGCTCCGTCGAGGACTGGGCGAGACTACCTCCAACGGGTCGCCCGCGGCCTTCGGCCGAAGGTCGCTGGGCGGCGGCGGTTTGCCCATGCTGGGGGGGGCATCCTTCTCGGCCCCAAGAAGCAGGCCGCCCGCCGCCGTGCCGCGCGAGCGGCCGCTGCGCGGGCTGCAGCCGCTTCGGGGCAGGCGGCCCAGCCCAGGCCGATGGAGCTGGTGGCCCTGGATGCCGAGCCCTTCCCCTCCGTCGGCGACGTCTCCCTCGCGCTGGACGGCGGCGCCGCAGACCCGCGGAGGCCAGTCCCGCTGGGAGCGGCCTCCTCGGGTCCAACGACTTCCACCGACAGTTGGCCGCAGCCTGTGATAAATTGCGGCAGTCAAGAAGGTGATGCGGCGGAGGCCGCCAGGAGTGGGAGTCTGCGTCGGGCTCCCGCTCCCCCTGTCCTGCTGGTGTTCGTGCGGATGTCCCTCCTCGCGGAGGTGGTGTTCAACGTGCTGGACTCCCCTTGGCAGGGGCCCCTGTCAAGAAGCTGAGGGCGTTCGACGAGAAGGTCCGCTGGCTGCTCGAGGCAGCCCGCGGCAAGCGCCCCAGCCCCGACCTGGACGTGATCGAGGCCCGAGTCGAGAGCACTCCTCAGGCCAAGCGGCTGCGGGCCGAGGACGTGGCCAACTGGCCCGGGGCGGAGCAGGCTGCTGTGCTGCCCTGAGGCCGCTGGCCTCCCGTCACCTCGGCCGCGGCCCCCGCGGCTTCGGAGCCGCAACCGAGTCGCGCGCCCTCGACGCGCGCGTCCTCGGAGCGCCCTCAACCTCAACCTCCTCCTCCTCCTCCTCCTCCTCCTCCTCCTCCTCCTCCTCCTCCTGATCCTCATCCCCATCCTCCTCCTCCTACTCCTTCCGTAGCCATTTTGGCTCAAGGCTGATGCTTGGCGGGCCGAGCCCGCGTTGGCAGACGCGGATGCCGCTATTCCGCGGCAGAGCTAGGGCTCTTGGAGCCCGACTGTCTTTAGCCAGTACTGCAGGGGCTTTCTGGCGGCCCATCACCGACACGACGGCGCGATGGCGGGCTGGGGGTGCCGCTCCTGCTGTGCTTGGAACCGTGGGGCCAAGGCGAAGTGCTACCACTGCAGCGCCCCCAATTCTGGGCACCCTGGTGTCAGCGGAGGCCCAGGGCCTGCGCGCCGCGGCGCCCCGCGCGGGGCATGGGCCTGGGGCCCCGGCAAGGCCGCTGCGCTGCCCTGGCGCGATGGCCCGCCGCAGCCGCGCGCTCCGGGCGGAGGCCGCCAGCCTGCCGCCCCACCGGCTGCCGCCGTGCTCGGCGACCAGCAGCTGGAGTCCCGGGTCGCCATGGAGGACGAGAAGTTTTCGCAGCTCGCGTCCGTCCTCGGCCAGTCCCTGCGCGACAGGATCGTCTATCGGCGCCGCTTGCGCGCCGCTGGCATGGAGGGCCCCCGCGGTAAGGACCTGCCGCAGCCCGTGGTCAAGGCTTAGCGCGTGGTCCTCCATGCGACCCAGCGCCTCGAGCGGGCTCAGCAAGCTGCTCAAGAAGCGGCGGACGAGCTCGAGGAGGCCGAGGCGCAGCTTGTCGCGGCTCGGGGCGACCTGGAGCAGGCGAAGCAGGACGCAGCCTCGGACACCGCTGGCGGGGACCCAGGGGGACCTCCCGTCCCAGCGTCGACGTGGGACGACCTCGGGAAGTTGGCGGGCCTCGTCAACCAGCTCGTGGCCACCTATGAGGACCAGCTGGCACAGCTGGCGGCGGGCAACAAGCCGCCTGACTCGGGGCTCGCAGTGGCGCAGCAGACCAAGGAGGCGCTGCAGAAGTTCACCGCCGCGCTGCCCGCCGCGCCTCCCGTGCAGGCTGCTGCGGTTGCTCCTGGCACTCCTCCTGCCGTCCTTCCTGGAGGCCAGCCCCCCGCTGCCGCCGTCGGAGGGGAGCCTGGGGGCTCGCCAGCGGACGTCGCCATGGGAGCTGCACCTGCGGGAGGATGCGCTGACACCGCGGTGCGGCTTCGTGGCAAGGCGGCGGCTGCAGAGCGGCTACGGCGCGACGTCAGGAACGGGGCCAGCCCATACTAAGGCAAGGATGTTCTTCGGGAGTATCACCCAGTACGGCCCGACCTCTCGCAGGTTCCTGGAGGGGCGCGGAGCTGGCTTTGACGTCGTCGTTTTCTGCGAGACCCATGCGCCACCTGCCACCGCCGAGCAGCAGCAGATCGACATTCAGAAAGGCAACTGGAAGGTCGCAGTCACGCCTGGCATCCCTTCAGGTCGGCCCCTGGACGGCGTCACGGGCGGCGAGATGATTGCGATCAAGAAGACGTTGGCCGCCGCCACGTTTGAGGGGCACCGACGCGCGTGCATTGCGGCTGGTCGGCCTCCCCCCTTCTTCGGTTTCGTTCCGATGGTTTGGCACCTGCTGCAAGGCAACGTGATCATCGTGGTTGCATACTTGGTGCCTAGGCTTCGGTTTCGCGGAGCCAACCAGCAGCGGCTCGCCTCCTTGGCGGCCTTCCTCTCGCTCATGAAGGACCCCTTCGTGATCGTCGGCGACTGGAGCGTCGAGCCGACCGACTGGGGCGAGACGGAGTGGTTGCAGCGGATCGGGGCCGCCGTCGTGGCGCCAGAGAACGTTCGCACGACCTGCCACAAGGGCAAGGGCAAGCTGTGCGACTACGTGCTTGCCTCGTCAGGGTACGCCGAGCACGTCAAGGTTGTGGCTGAGCCCAACGTGCCGCGGCGCACGCACTGTGGGCTCATCATCGAGCTCGCGGCCAGCAACCGCCGCTGGTACCACCAGGCGCTGGTGCTGCCCTCGGCCCTGCCTCTCCGCAGCCCGCCGAAGGTCGCCGCGGACCCCAGCAGCCGCAGGCAGCGCAAGCTCGCAGCGCAGGCTTGCAAGCGCCGCGAGGCGCTGCCAGAGGAGCTGCGGGGGCCCCACGACGCGCTCCTCGGGGAGGCCGACGGGATTGGCGGGCCGATTGCTGCGGACGACCTCGGGCATGCCCTGCGCCCGCTGCCTGACTACGCGGCCCCGTGGACTGGGAGGTGGCGCAGCGCTGGAGGCGGCGCCTGGAGTGCTGCCCAGTGCTGCGGAGACGCGCTCTCCGCGGCAACCACCCATGCGGCAGCGCGGCGCACGTCGATGGACTACGACGACGACCCCATGGACGCGCTGGCTGCCGAGTACGACGAAGGCTTTGCGGAGCCTCCTGTGCACGGTCTAGCCCCTAGCAGCAGCCCAGCGACGGCTGCGAAGTCAGCTGCGCAGCCCGGCACAGAGCCTCCCGATCGAGACGGCGGCGCGCCAGCTGACATTGAGTACCGAGTGAGTGCCGAGACATGGTCCAGGTGCGCTGCTGCCGTGCAGGCTCGGAAGCCTAGCAGCCAGCGGCCCGCCGACCAGGGCCACTTCCTGTTCGCGCGAGTGCCGCTCTCCACCGGCCACGTCTCGCAGATGTGCGCGCAGTGGGTCGGCACCCTCGAGGAGGCGCTGATCCAGACGGAGCAGGTGGTCGGTCGCAGTGCGGACACAATGCGAGGGCGTGGTCAAGGTTATCGGATCGAGGAGCGCAGGATGAAGAGCACCCCTGGCCGCGCCCACCTGCTCGACCCAGTGTTGGAGGGTTGGCAGACGCTGAGCACCTTGTTGGTCCGCCTCGTCGCGCTGCTGACCAACGGGTCCGACCGTTCACAGAAGCGCGAGTGCGTTGTGCGGGCCATCCCCTTGCTACGAGCACTTGTGGGGAATAACGATCATCATGTGTATTTCTGCCAGTCCCTGCAGGAAGATGCGCAAGAGTGGCGCCTTCGTGCTGATATCTTTTTGCAGCAAGAAATGCCATGCTTGGATGGCGTACGAAGGCTGCTCGCTTGCACTAAGCGATGGTGCCACCGCCTCCTCGGCCGCAGCCTCCACCGCGCCCGCCTCGGGCACGTCCGCTGGGCCAACGAGGCGTGGCAGCGGAGGCCAGGCATCGTCCACCGACGCGTCAAGGAGCCCGCGGCCGAGCAGCTGGAGACCTACGGCCTCGTCAGAGACGCCGAGGGGGACATTGCGGCGCGGCCCATCGCCCAGCCCGACGCCATCTTGGAGCAGAAGACCCTGTTCTGGGAGAGGGTGTGGAAGGACCCGACGTACAATGAGGCCGACCTTGTCGAGGCCCTCAACGCCACTTTCCGACGTGCTGCTGATGAGTGCCTGGGTCCGATCACTCCCGACCAGGTGCGCGCGGCCATGCGCCGCGTGAGCTCGGGCAGGGCGCGCGGCATCGACAACGTGGGCCCCGCCGACCTGCAGCGGATGCCCGAGGACGGATTCGACGGTCTCACTTCGCTCCTCAATGAGTGCGAGGCCGCGGGGGGTTGGCCGTGGCAGGTGTCGGCGGTCATTGGGGCCGCCATTCCCAAGCGTGATGGAGGGGGTCGCATCATCGGCATGCTGCCGACCACCTCCAAGGTTTGGGCGAAGGTTCGTGCTGCTTCCACTGACGAGTGGAGCGACGCCCAGGCCGAGTGGTGGGATACCGCGGCGCGCGGATCTTCCGCCCTACGGGCCGCGGTGTGCCGTGCTTGCATGGACGAGTGCGACGTGGAGAACGGGTGGTTCACCGCGACCCTCCTCCTCGACATCAAGAAGTTCTACGACTCGGTCTCCTTCGTGCGCCTGCTCGGGGCGGCCACCCAGCAGGGGTTCCCCGCGATCGTGGCCGCGATGGAGGTGCAGTTGTATGCAGGGCCCCGCCACCTGCGCCAGCGCGCCTGGCTCGGGCGCCGTCTGCAGCCCGAGCGGTCAGTGGTGGCGGGCTCGGTCCATGGAGGGAAGCTGGCCAGGGTCATGCTGGGGCCAGTGATTGATCGCGCGCATCGTGCGTGCGAGCGTGCTCAGATGAGGCGGTCAAGGCCGACATGTACAAAGCCGCGGCGGCGCTCAAGCAGGGGCTCGACGAGGCTGGCTTCGAGGTCTCCACCAAGACTGGGCTGGCGTGCTCGCATCCCCCGCTGGGGCGGTCCGTCGCTGGCGGCCTGGCGCGGCTTGGCGTGCCCGCCTCCCACGCGGCGCATGCGACGGACCTCGGCGTGGACACGGCCTGCGGGCGCCGTCGGTGCAGGAGGCGCGCCCAGAAGCGCTTCCAGGCTGCCAGGTCTCGGATGGGCAGGATCCTCCGCATGCGCAGGGAGGTCCGCATGGCCAAGGTCACGAAGATGCTGTGGACGACGGGGGCGCAGCCTCAGGCGACGTACGGCCACCAGGTCGCTGGCCTCGCGCCCTCGTCGATCCTGGCGATGCGCCGTGGCGCCGCCGCCTCAGCTGTTGGCAAGGGGCCTGGCAGGTGCCTCACGTCGACCTGGGCGGCCTTGTATGGGCAGCGCGACCCGGGGCTGGAGCTTCGGAGGCAGGTTGTCAGCCAGTGGCCCGAGCTCTGGCGCACGCGGCCCGAGGTTCACGGTCGGGTGCGCCGCGCCTGGCCCCGCCTGCTCCAGGCCCTGTCGCAGGCAGGGCCGCATCGCTGGCGGCGTGTCCGCGGGCCTGCTGCTGCCGTGACCGCGGTGCTTCTGGACACCGAGTGGCGGCCCGAGTCGCCCCAGCGCTGGGTCCGCCCGACAGGGCCCGACGCAGTCGACGAGTGGATCATCCCTGGCCCCGACGCGGAGTGCTGCGCCGTCGCCGACGCGTCCGAGCTCTTGGACGACCTCATGGCTGACTTCGCGAGACGCATGTGGCAGAGGGCCGCGCTGCACCTCGCGGGCGACAGCCTCTTCGACGGCGCCGACATGATGCATGTGCAGCGGGAGCTCAGGCGCTTCATGGAGACGGGGGCTCTCGACCTGTGGGCGCAGACGGTCGTCGTCGTCAGCGGCGGCCAGTGGACGAGGGAGCGCCATCAGCAGGCAGGTTACGACTCCGAGGTGATCTGCCAGCGCTGCGGCGATGAGAAGGAAACGCGTGTTCATCGAATTTGGAGCTACCCGTGCAACACGGGCCATGCAGATTTTGACGCCAGTGAATGTTTGCTTGTGCGTGCGAGGGCGGGCTGGGAGCAAGACCCTGCCTTGTGGTTGAGAGGCGCGTGCCCAGTCGACCTCACCACGCCCATCTTTGATGGGTGCCAGGCGGACTGGGTCGAGCACCAAGGCGAGCCGTTCGACAGTTGCAGGGTCGAGGGCAATGAGGTGCTCGACGTGTTCGGAGACGGCTCGGGCGGCCCGCGCACCGACGATCCTCGGCGGCGACGCCTCGGAGCTGCTCCTGCCGCACTTCGGCAGGAGGGTGAGTCGTGGTCGCCCGCTGCCATCGTCACTGGCGGGCTCCGCGGGCGCAGGCAGACTGTGCCCAGGGTTGAGCTGCTCGCCCTTGTCCTGTGCCTCGAGAGCTCGTCAGGAAAAATTCGTTTTCGCACTGACTGCAGGTCTTTGTTGGATGGTTGGAGTGCTGGCCGTCACACTTCGTGTATAGGTAGCCATGGAGACCTGTGGGTCCGCTTGAGGCATGCGTTGGTTAAGCGTGGCAGCAGCAGTAGTGACATCGAGGTTGTTTGGGTCCCCAGTCACCTTGACGAGGACCCCGATCGGATTGTGAATGAGGGCCTCCAGTATGTTGCTGCTGGAAATATTCTTGCTGATAGGGAGGCTGGGGCTGCCGCGGCGCGGTCGAGCCGATGCCTGATCGGCGATGCACCGCGCATCGACGAGTGGGATGCGGTTGCCGCGCTCGTGAGGCGACGGGCCCGTCGAGCGCTCACGGAATCGATTTCCCTTGATCCGTGGAATTCAAAGCGTGTCGAGCGCGTCCGCCCTCCTGCCCAGACTCGCCTCCAGCTCACCCTTGCTCGAAGCCCCCACCAGTGGACTCGGATCCATGGGAGATGGGCCTGCGCGGTGTGCCGCAGAATCGTTCCCTCAGCCCAGGTCCTGGAGGCCGCCCGCGCCCCCTGTTCTGGAGGGGGCCCTTTCCCCTCGGGCGTGTCGGCGATCCAGGGGCCCATTTTTTGGTGGCAAAATGGAAAATCCACGAGTCGCACGTGATGCACAAATGGTTTGAGTTTTCTCTGTATTTCTGTTCTGTTTGTGGCAAAACGGCGTCCACGGATTTCCGCCATTTCAGCTTGCCCTGCCAGATCACGAGGAAGGGTAAAGAGAACCTTTCCCGAATCTCCCGAGGCCGCCACCCGTGCCCCCAAGGAGCCCCCAAGGCCGTCGCGTTGGCCCAGAGGGCCTTCGCTGGGGCGGCCTCGAGGTCGAGGCCCTCGGGAAGGGCCGCGGGTGGTGGCGCCTCCTCGTAGGCGTAGGGCGGGACACGGCGTCCCACGGCTCCTACTCCTACTCCTCCTCCTACTCCTCCTCCTCCTCCTCCCCCTCCTCCTCCTCCTCCTCCTCCAAGAAAAATAGCCCTCCAGACCTATAGAGGGGGGAAGGGAGGGAGGGAGGGAGGGAGGGAGGGAGTCTCTGGACGGCTGAAGATCTCGACTGGATCTGAGATGTCGAGGTCCTGCAGGTGCTATTCTGAAGCCCCCGAGGAAGGTCGAGGCTTCTATAGCCCTCCAGACCTATGGAGACTTCTGTGGACGGCCTAAGACCTCGACTGGATCTTCGGATGTCGAGGTATCATGGTGCTCACTTTGAGCCCTCGACGAAGGTCTGGGCTTTGGGGGTCCTGTCATGAGAAAAAAGGCATGGCCGTCGGGGGTCTGGGACATGGGGGGCGAAGCCCCAGAACAGCAGTTCCTCTTCGCTCCGAGCCGGCTTCGCTCTCGGTGTCGCTGCGGGCGGTGCCCGCCTTGGGACCGCACGTCGCCTGTCCGGCGGCGGCCGCGGCCGGGTTTGGACAACGTTCGCTGTTGGACATCGTGCCCCTGTTTGCGATACGTTAGGTGTTCGATCACGGACTCCTCGTTGAGCGCAACCGTCCAGCTTTCGCGCCGCAGACCGCTGCAAACCGACGCAGACCGCCGGACACCGCCGAAGGCTGTCAGACGACCGCCGGAGACCGCCGAAGATCGGCCAAATACCGCCGAAGATCGCTGCAGACGGCCCAGGAGGAATGAGTAAGAAGGGGTCCATGGCCGAGCACGTAATTAGTATTACGTCGGGCCTGTCTCTTTACAGAGGGAATCTCCAAAAATACTAAAACAATTGTCCTGGCGAGGGACCCATGCAGTTGTGGGTACCGCAGTTATGAACATCTTCTTCGGTAAAGCTCCCTATGGGGCCACGAAGCGCTGCACTGGGTGGGGGGGGACTGCGGGCGGTAGCACTGGGGCCGTCGGTGGAGCTCCCTATGGGGCCACGAAGCGCTGTACTGGGTGGGTGAAAATGCCAAATTGGGTGTGCGGGGCGCATGCAGGCGGTCCTACCGGGGGCTTCGGTGGAGCTCCCCATGGGGGCACGAAGCGTTGTACTGGGTGGCTGAACAAATCCCCAATTGGGTATGTGGGACGCATGCGGACGGTGGGATTGGGGGCTTCGGTGGAGCTCCCTATGGGGCCACGAAGCGCTGTATTGAATGAGTGCAAATGCCAAAGTGAGTGAGTGTGTGTGTGTGTGGGGGGGGGGGGACGCATGCGGACACTGGCACTGGGGGTATCGGTGGAGCTCCCTATGGGGCCACGAGGCGCTGTACTGGGTGGGTGAAAATGCCAAATTGGGTGTGTGGGACGCATGCGGGCAGTCCCACTGGGGGCTTCGGTGGAGCTCCCTATGGGGCCACGAAGCGCTGTACTGGGTGGGTGAGAATGCCAAATTGGGTGTGTGGGACGCGTGCAGGCGGTCCCACTGGAGGCTTCGGTGGAGCTCCCTATGGGGCCACGAGGCGCTGTACTGGGTGGGTGAAAATACCACATGAGGTTTTCGGGACGCATGCGGGCCCTTCGGTGGAGCTTCCTATGGGGCCACGAATCGTTGTAATGGGTTGGTGAAAATGATGAATTATGTTATCGGGACGCATGCGGACGGTCCCACTGGGGGCTTCGGTGGAGCTTCCTATGGGGCCATGAAGCGCTGTATTGGGTGAGTGAAGATGCCAAGTTGGGTTTTCGGGACGCATGCGGGCGGTCCCGCTGGGGGCTTCGGTGGGGTTCCCTATGGGGCTCCGAAGCGCTGTACTGGGTGGGTGAAAATGCAAAATTCGGCATTCTGGCCGCATGCGGGCGGTCCCAGGGGGAGAGCTTCGGTGGAACTCCAGCTGGGGCCACGAAAAGATGTACTGGGTGGGCGAACGTGCAAAATTAGGTTTTTGGGGCGAATGCTGACGGTCCCACTGAGGGTTTCAGTGGGGTTCCCTATGGGGCGACAAAGCGCTGTACTGGGTTTGCGGGGCGCATGCGGACGGTAGCATTGGGACATCCGCTGGGGCTCACGATGGGGCGACGAAGCCTGTACTGGGCGTGCGGGGCGCATGCGGACGGTAGCGCTCGGACCTTCGGTGGGGCCCCCTATGCGCCCACGAAACGTTGTACAGGGTGGGCGAAACGCAGGGAGGAGGGATGAGGGGGCCACGAAAACGCAGTGCTGGGTAGGGGGGACACATGCGGACGGTTGCGCTGGAACCTTCGGTGGAGCCCCCTATGGGGCCACGAAGCGGTGTAATTACGGGGTGGGTGACACGCAGGCAGGAGGGAGGAGGGGGCCATGAAACGCTGTGCTGGGTGGGGGGGGGGATGCATGCAAACGGTAGCGCTGGGACCTTCGGTGGGGCTCCCTATGGGCCCCGAAGCGTTTGGGTGGGTGAAACGCAAGGAGGAGGGAGGAGGAGACACCGAAACGCTGTACTGGGTCGGGGGGGCGCATGCGGACGGTAGCACTGGGGCCGTCGGTGGGGCTCGCTATGGGGCCACGAAGCGTTCTACTGGGTGGGTGAAACGCAGGGAGGATGGATGAGGAGGCCACGGAACGCTGGGGACGCATGAGGACGGTAGCACTGTGATTTTCGGTGGTGTTCCCCATTATGGGGGCACGAAGCGTTGTACTGGGTGGGCGAAACGCAGGGAAGGGGGGAGGAGGGGGCCACGAAACGGTGTATTGGGTGTGGGGGCGCATACGGACGGTAGCACTTGGACCGTCGGTTTTGTTTCGGTGGAGCTCCCTATGGGTCCAAGGAGCGCTGTACTGGGTGGGTGAACATGTCAAATTAACCCCATGCCGATGAGAATCAAGTAACCCCCCCCTTAAGTCGTTAGAGTTTATTATCGTCGACCAATAAGAGTTTGGTCGGGGGCGCGGGGGCGCGGAGGCCGAACTTCATTATCACGGGAAAAGTTCGCCATCGAAGTTACTTCCTTCTTATGTTGAGATAACAACATCAAGCGAAGCGAACACGTTGTTTCAGGATGTCTCAAGCGAAACCAATGTCCTTATGTCTCTTTGTAGTTATTCCTGTATCTCTTTCTTTCTTTCTCTGTCTCTCTTTCTCTCTCTCTCTCTGTGTCTCTCTATCTCTTTCTCCTTCCTGGCCTCTCTGCCTCTTTCTCTCTGTCTCTCTATCTCTTTCTCCTCCTCCTCCCCCTGGCGCCCTGAACTTGTTTATCGCTGGGGTTGATTATCCAGGGAAAACGAGGCACGTGAGCTACCCTACACGAGCACTTAAACATTTAAATTTTCATAAAGCGTTTGTAAATAAAATTTAATACATTTGAATCTTCAGTTTTTTTGTTTTATCCTCATTTCCTCTTCTCTTTATCCTTTTCATTTATTATTGTACTTTTCTTTTTACATATATCTTCTCTATTTAAGTCCTTCCTTTCTTTTTCTTTATGATGTATCTCTCTCTCTCTCTCTCTCCATGCTCCCCCCCTCGGAACTTTTTTTTTATCCCTGGGGTTGATTAATGTTTCATAAAGCGCTTGTACATAAAATCTAATACATTTGAACTTGAGATTTGTCCTTCTCTTTCTCCTCCTCCTCTGTTTTCTTTTCTGTTTGATTTGTTCCCGTTTTCTTTTACATTTATTATTGTTTCTTTTTGTTTTTGTTTTTGCATATCGCTTTCTCCAGTGCTCCGCCCGCCTGAACTTTATTATCGCCGCGGTTGGTTATCCAGGGACACAGAGGCGGATGAGCTATGCCGAGGATGTCCCAAGCGAAACAAGCATATACTCGAGGACGTCTCAAGCGAAACAAGCATATACTGAAGGATGCCTCAAGCGAAACGATACGTTTCTTAAGCGAAATAAGCAATAGTTTGACGGTGTCTCAAGCGAAATAAGCAATAGTTTGTGGATGTCTCAAGCGAAACAAGGGATTTGTCGAGGATGTCCCCAGCGAGATAAGCCATTGTTGAGGATAATTCTATGAAGGCTAAACGCCAAGGATGTCTCAAAACGTGCTCGGCTTGGTCTCCTCTTGATCATCTCTTACTTCGAGATTATGCTGAGGTCTGGTGGGCTGCTTTGATTATCTCCCCCTGGACCCCGAACTTTATTATCCCCTAGTGTTTATTCTCGAAGGTATTCGGTTAGGCATTCTGGACGCATGCGGGCGGTCCTACTGGAGGCTTCGGTGGAGCTCCTTATGGGCCCCGAAGCGCGGTACTAGGTTGGGGGAACATCCAAACTTCGGCATTCTGGACGCATGCGGGCGGTCCCACTGGGGTCTTCGGTGGGGCTCCCCATGGAACCACGAAGCGCTGTGCTGGGCGGGTGAAATTGCCAGATTAGGTTTTCGGGACGCATGCCTACGGTTCCACGGGGGGCTTCGGTGGGGCTCCCTATGGGGCCACGAAGCGCCGCACTGGGTGTGCGGGACGCATGCGGACGGCAACGCTGGGACATCCGGTGGGACTCCCTATGGGGCGACGAAGCGCCGTACAGGGTGCACGGGGCGCATGCGGAGGGTAGCACTGGGACCTTCGGTGGGGCTCCCTATGGGGCCACGAAGCGCCGTACTGGGTGGGTGAAAGGCAGGGAGGAGGGAGGAGGGGGCCATGAAACGCTGTATTGGGCGGGGGGGGCGTATGCGGACGGGAGCGCTGGGACCTTCGGTGGGGCTCCCTACGGGGCTACGAAGCGATGTACTGGGTGGGTGAAACTGAAACGCAGGGAGGAGGGAGAAGTAGGGGAGGAGGAGAGGGGAGGAGAGGAGAGGAACGCGGGGACCGTCTCTTCAGAACGAAAACCCAACAACACAAGATGGTTGGGAAATAGTCTGGGTTGACATTTTGGGGGGGGATTGTTTGAGGTATGTTTTATTTTTCGTCCAAAATCCGCCTGTAGGGGGACGACCGCCGAAGGTCGCCGAAGACGGGGCCAGGAGGAATGGGTGCGAGAAGTGGTCCATGGCCGAGCACGTAGTATTCTCAGCCACGCGCAGACGGGGGCGGGGGGAAGGGGACAAGGCTTCTGAGAAGCACCCCTGCTTCTCAGAAGGCGCGGGCCTTGTCTAGAGATGGAAGGCCCGTGCTCTCTAAGGAGCAAGGGGTCCTCCTAAGAAGCCCTCCCTCCTCCCTCCCCCCCTCGTGCGCGCCGCCAACGTATACACACGCCGGGCGTCCAGGAATCAGGAGGGGAAAACACACAGACACAATTCATCGGCGATTCCAAGAACCTAGGGGAAACTATGGGAAGTGGGGGGGGGGAGACAACAACCCAGAACGTATGGGAACCTGTGGGGGATATTTTCATTTGTGTGTATTTATTTGTGTGTCCCAGTTCCCCATTCAAGGGAGCCAGCATCACCATGGAGCTTGCGGAGTCCCGCGGATCTGTCGGATCGGCGGCGGGCTCCCCTGGCGGCGCTCCAAGCGCCGCCTCTCGGGCGCGCTCGGCGCGCCAGGGTCACGTCGGGCCTGCCCCTCTGCAGGAGGAGTGTTCAACAATAGTCAACCAATCGTATGGGGACGATTGTTTTAAAGTTTTTTGTTTGGGGGGGTCATTCTGGGTTAGTTTTTCGTATGTTCGATTTTTCGTCCCAAATCCCCCTGTAGCAGGAGACGCCCGACTGAAGGCCAGGGAGGGGGGTATCAGCGCCGATCCAAGACCTCCGCGCGGACCGCGGCCGCGGAAAGCATTGGTGGCTTTGCGTCTCTCTCTCTTTTTTTGTGTACTCCGAGGATCGCGCAGTTCTGGAAGGCGGAGACGTCTCACGGCGACCTCACCATGGGAGACTTCGGCAGCAAATCAAGGGAGCCTTGTGTCCCTTCGGATTCTGCCTTAGCGCCGATTAGCGTCGATTAGCGTCTGGGAGTCGATGAGATAGCGCCGATTTAGCGTCGGTTAGCGTCGAACAACGTCGATTTAGCGTCGAATAGCGCCGATTTAGCGTCGATTAGCGTCGATTCGCAAGAGCCGACAAGATGGTATGGGAGGCTCCCACGATGAGTTGCCACCGAAGGAGACCTGTTCTTGCAGTCCCTGTGGCCGCTGCTCGCAAGCCGCACGCCGCCCTTCGGGGGCGAGCCGTACGCCGCCGTGCACGTCAGGCACGGCGACAAGGCCCTGGACCACACGCCGCTGCTGTCCCTCGGCGCGCTCATGGCTGCCCTCCGCGGCAACTGGCCCGACATTCGCAACGTCTTCATCTCCCAGACTCCCTCGCGTCGTAAGCAAGCACGCCTCTCTTTTTCGTCGGCGGCGAGGCAGAGGTAGCCTGCACCAGCGGTCCAGCAATCCGTGGCGGCCGGAGAGCGAACAGCCCAGCATGCAAGAGGAGGGGCTGCGACAGGCAGAGCGGCCGCGGAGGCAGGGGTGGTGGAAGACTTCCAGGAGGAGGAGGAGGAGGTAGAAGTGGAGGAGGAGGAGGAGGAGGAGGAGGAGGAGGAGGAGGAGGAAGGAGCGGGAGGAGGAGGGGGAGGAGGAGGATGAGGGGAAGAATGGGAAGGGGGAGGTGGAGGGGGGCATTCAGAGATGGAAGACTTTCATCCCGAGCGCGCTGGCGCGGCCAGCACCGGCACTGACTGAGTGGCTTCGTCGTGAACAAAAACACGACGGAGTTTTTTTTGTGATGGCTTGTTACTAGTCTCGCCACGAGGAGGAGGACAAGGAGGAGGAGGAGGAGGAGGAGGACGAGGAGGCGGGCACTTGCCATTCCCGGGGACCGTCGAACAACGACTCGGCATGAGGAGATGATCCTGGGGAATGGGCTGAGACCTCAGGAGGTCCGCGTACACAGTTGAGACCCATGCCAAGAAACACCCTGCTTGCCTCCAGGGTGCCCTGGGCTTCTTGGGTTTCGTGGCGTTCCCACACGAAAATTGAGTGGACGTCCTGGGGTCTCAGGGTTGGGTTTCTTGTGGAAGGTTTCTTGTGGTCGATCCCCTACTGTATGGAACAGACTCATGACGTCGGGGGTCTGGGCTCGAAGAACAAGCAGCGGCATAGGCAGAAACTTTCGGAGGTCCGCACATTTGTTGTCCTCGGATCGGCGCGCGGGCAGCGCCAGAGGCGCCGCCCGAAGGGGCCTGGCGCCGATCCGAGAAGTCCGCGCGGACCTTCCAACGGCTTTGCTTATGCTCCAGTCGGGCATGTCCATCTACAGGAGGACAATTCAGACATAGTCAAGTCAGAACATAGATTGGGGACGATCTTCCGACTATGGTTGGCAGTGTTGGGCAACGCTTAGGCTCTTTTCTGTGGCTTTTCTACCGACATCCGCCCGTACCCTCGCCCTCATTCTTCCAGACCTTCCGTGCTGACCTTCCACACTCATGCGTTTCGTGAAATGCTTAGTTTTCTTGCGTTTCCTGAAGCTTTCGAGAGTTTCAATGCATCACCTTCCGCGCCTTCCGCAGAGGTCGGAAGGTATGGGAGATGGAGGTGGAGGGCGTAGGAGGACATGTCCGACTTGAGCTTGTGCCGTTGCCTTGTTCTTCTGCCATCGCTACCGACAACGAGGACGTGATCAGCAACGCGTCCCTGCAGTCTTATAGCTCGGCGGCGCGCCCGTGAGGGGAAGCGAAAGGTCGCAGGCGGGTTTGCGCCCCAAGGGGGAGGAGAAGGAGGAGGAGGAGGAGGAGGAGGAGGAGGAGGAGGAGGAGGAGGAGGAGCGAGGAGGAGGAGGAGGAGGAAGGAGGAGGAGGAGGAGGAAGGAGGAGGAGGAGGAGCCCCTGGGCGCGCCCCCGGCTCTTCCATGAAGAATGAAGCCGCTCAGGGAAGGAGGGAACTCCTGGGATGCACCCCCAGGGGGCTATTCGAAGGCCCCCCTAGCGAGGACGCACGCCCCTCCGCGTCGAGTATCCCGGGCTTGGGCTCCAAACTTTTGGCCCACTCGAGAACTTTCGAAAGCCTGGGGTCGGGGGCGACACATCCCGTGCTACCAGGCCTTCTCGGACGGCGGTGGGGCTTCTCAGACGCCGCCCAGCCTCCCGAGCAGCCCTCCCCGGGCTTCGGCGTCGGAGGAGGCGCAGAACGCTCTTCAGAAGGTCAGGGGCCTCCCGGGCCTTCCGAGGCGGCCCGCACGCTCTGCTGGTGGCCTTCGGGTCACAGCTCGCGCCTCCGGCGGCCGTTCGATTGGAGGCTCCGGAATTGGCACCAACA
>CAUYUJ010014262.1:367434-369934 GCA_963575745.1 Prorocentrum cordatum | reverse complement strand
TCCCCCGGCACCGGCTCCTGGCGCCCCGAGCCGTCTTCTGACGGCCCTGGGGGCGCCCAGCGAGAGCCCCCCGACGAGCAGGCTCTGGCAGCAAGAGCCGCCCGCGCGCTGCCTCGCGGCGCAAGGCCTCTTGAGGAGGCAGAGGGCTTTCCACGCCATCGTTGAGTCGGGCCTGTCCCCCCCACAGGGGGATTTCCGACGACCAATGAAAAATGCACCAAACGTACCCCAAAAAGGTCAAAACAAACACGCCAAAAATAGTCCCCAGACTATGTTTTGACTTTTTTTATTCTTTTTATTTTTGTTTTTTATTTTTTGTCGAAGTCCCCCTACAGTGGAATTTTCGGCGAAAAATGAAAAATGCACCAAACATACCCCAAAAAGGTCGAAACAAAATACGCTACAAATAGTCCCCAGACTATTTTTGGATTTTTTTTTATTATTTCGTTTTTTTTATGTTTCGTCGAAAATCCCCCTGTATGGGGGACAGGCCCGACTTAACGCTTGTCGCTCAGGTGTGGCTCCCAGCGTCCACTTCGATCCCAGCTATCCGACTCGATGCCGATTCTGGCCGGCCGATCCGATTCGATCCAGATATGCCGACGATGCGTCGCGGCACGATGCTCGCCTGTGGCCGCTGTGCATCCCGGCGCGGCCGATCCGATTCGACCCCGACTCCGCGCCAATGCGGCCTGATCTGGTGAAGACTCGGGTCCGCTCCGATTTTCCGATTCGATGCTGATTGATCGATCTTTGCTTCCCTGTCGACCCCTCCCTCTCCCGCCCGCCCGACCCAAGTCAGGCCAGAGACGGAGGAGGAGGAGGAGGAGAAAGAGGAGGACGAGGAGGAGGAGAAGGAGGAGGATGGGGGGGGGGAGGAGCAGAGGGATAATGATGATGCTGCTGATGATGATGATGATGATGATGAGGATGACGACGATGATGATGCTGACCATGATGATGATGCTGACCATGATGCTAATCATGATGCTGATGATGCGGATGCTGACTATAATGATGATGATGATTGTGATGCTGTTGATGATGTTGATGTTGATGGTGATGATGATGATGATGATGATGTTGATGATGATGATGATGCTAATGATGATGCGGATGTTGATGCTTATACTGATGCTGATGATGATGCTGATGCTGATGCTGATGCTGATGCTGATGCTGATGCTGCTGCTGATGATGCTGCTGATGATGATGATGATGATGCTGATGATGATGATGATGATGGAGCTGCTGCTGATGCTGCTGCTGCTGCTGATGATTCTGACGATACTGATGCTGCTGCTGATGATGATGGTGCTGATGCTGATGGTGCTGATGATGATGATGATGATGCTGATGATGATGATGCTGCTGCTGCTGCTGCTGCTGATGATGATGATGATGATGATGATGATGACGACGACGACGATGATGATGATGATGATGATGATGATGATGATGATGATGATGATGATGATGATGATGATGATGATGATGATGATGATGATGATGATGATGATGATGATGATGATGATGATGATGCTGATGATGATGATGATGATGATCATGATGATGATGATGATGATGATGATGATGATGATGATGATGATGAATATGATGATGATGATGATGATGATGATGCTGATGATGATGATGATGATGATGATGATGATGATGATGATGATGATGATGATGATGATGATGATGATGATGATGATGATGATGATGATGATGATGCTGATGATGATGATGCTGCTGATGATGATGTCGCTGCTGCTGCTGATGATGATGAGGTGGAGGTGGAGGTGGAGGTTGAGGTGGAGGTGGAGGTGGAGGAGGAGGAGAAGGAGGAGGAGGAGGAGGAGGGGGGAGGAGGAGGAGGAGGATGAGGAGGAGGAGGAGGAGGACGAAGAGGAGGAGGAGGAGGAGGAGGAGACTCTGGAGACTCTGCCTGATCGCGTAGCGATATGATTCAAGTCACACTCTGGACCGCACGGTGCGGTGCAGCCTTCCGCTCAGAGGGAAAGCTTCTGGTCGGAGACCTGGGAGTACATCAGCCCGTCGGCATCGAAGCATTTCTGATGGCTGCGCCGAGGTTTGAGAGGAGGTCTCCAACTTCGGTGCCACCAGCCTGGCTTATTTGTGTGCTGGCTGGTTCCCGGATCCATTCATAACGGAAAGTGCTGCCTACCCCTCGTTCCTTGTGAACCCATCTTCCTTCACTGCCCGACTTGTCCCGTAAAACGTCTGCATCCCGAAGGAGACGTGCACGCGCCTCGCTGGATTCCCGGCGCGATGGCTTCCGACTGTCGGGCTCCAACTTCGCCCCTCGCTTCTCGCATTGAGGTGTCAACATTTCACCAGATGCAATGAGAGCAACTCGACGTACGAAAGGCTTGGGTTTGAATCGACTGGCTCGAATGATGCATTGACGGTCAAATTCGTTCCGTTCAGCAGCTCGCTCCTGAAGAAAGGCCTCCTCGTTTGACAGAAAATCCGC
>CAUYUJ010014262.1:342434-362434 GCA_963575745.1 Prorocentrum cordatum | reverse complement strand
AGCACCTTCGGGGCCTGCCATGCAAGCGAGAGCCCCGCTTCGACATAGAACCTTCTAGAATTCCTTGGGGCTGGCGACGACGACGACGAAGACGACGACGACGACGAATACGACGACGGCGTCACACGCATGCCGAAGGATCGGCTCGTCTAGCGCCTCAGCCGCTGTTGAGAGCCCAACAACATTTTGACAGCCCAACAACTCGTGCTCCATTTGTTTTTTGAAAATAACTCGTGCTCCGACCTTTTTGACGGTTGCCAGCATGTAAGACGAATGCGCGCGGCGCTAAGGCCATAATCCGCTTTGTACACGACTGGTGCCCAACCCTTGTAACCCTTGTATCGGTTTTGCTATCACCGATTTCGCTATCCATATATTTGTGTATTTCACTGTCTGTCAATCGTAACAACCATTATGACAACCAGTCTATCTATCCATCCATATGTCTATCTCTGAGTCCCACAATCTACCTTACGATAACACTCGTATGCCAATGTCCTTATCTACTGTATATATCGGGTCAGCTGACGAGGTAACCATCGGGACGACCATCGGGACAACCGTTCAGTCGATCTGTCGGTCTTACTTCGTTTTGGTCTCACGATCACCTGATCGACATTACAATCAATATGATGCCAGTCGGTCTAACGGTTTATCTTGGGGGGGTAGCCATAGGGACATTTATTCAACGCGTGCATGTGTGTGTATATATATATATATATATATATCGGTCTCACTCTCTATCGGCTTCACACCAGCCTATCGATACCACTGCAGTCGGAGGATGGGAGGTGAGATCGAAGTGTAACAGAGAGCCCCCCCACCGGGAAATCGGTTTCGGTTTCGTG
The DNA here is from genome assembly GCA_963575745.1 of Prorocentrum cordatum. Lineage (NCBI taxonomy): Eukaryota > Dinophyceae > Prorocentrales > Prorocentraceae > Prorocentrum > Prorocentrum cordatum. The sequence continues at coordinate 361,586 of CAUYUJ010014262.1, read as the reverse complement.
TTCGTGCGTGCCGTGCGTGCGGGCGAGGCGAAGCTGCGTGGGCGGGCGAGAGGAAAGGCTCCTGTGGCTGAGGCGCGGCCGGACCAAATGATTCCCCCCCGGCAAACGGGGCCGCGCGGTGTCCCGCCGGTGTCCCGCCAGTGTCCCGCTGGTGTCCCGGTAAATCTCCTGTGGCCTGAGGCGCGGCCGGACCAAATGTTTCCCGACCAGCAAACGAGGCCGCGCGGTGTCCCGCCGGTGTCCCGCCGATGTCCCGCTGGTGTCCGGGTGTCCCGCTGGTGCGAGAACGATCGTGAGACCGACAGTGAGATCGATTGTGAGATCGATTGTGAAATCGATAGTGAGATCGATCGAGTGAGATCGATGGTGAGATCAATTGTTGGATCGATAGTGGGAGCGATAGTGGGATTCATTGTGAGATCGATTGAGTAAGATCTATAGTGAGATCGATCGAGTGAGATCGATCGATTGAGAGATCGATTGGTAGATCGATAGTGAGATCGATCGTGAGATCGATGGAGTGATATCGATAGTGGGAGCGATAGTGGAATCGATGGAGTGAGATCGATGGTGGGATCGACAACGAGATCGAGAGCGATATCGACACTGAGATCGTTCGAGTGTGACCGATAGCGAGATCGATCGAGTGAGATCGATAGTAAAGTCGTGAGTGAGATCGATCGTGGGATCGATAGTGAGACCGATAGTGAGATGCACATCGAAATGCAGATCGGAATGCAGATCGAAAAGCAAAGCGACATGCACATCGATAAGCACATCCACATGCAAATCGTCAGGCACATCAAGAGCGAGCGGCAACGCAACAATCTCTGAACACCAAGGCTCCCACTACGAACGTTGGCGGGACAGGTTCGTAAGGGTCGCTCCAAGAAGCTCCTGGGAGGCCTCAAGAGGCCCCCAAGAAGCCCAAAAAGGTTCCCATGAGGCCCCCAAGGTGCCCCCCAAGAGGCCCCCAAGAGCCCCCCAAGGGGTCCAAAAGGCGAGCCCAAACGGCCCACCAAGCCCTGGCAAAATGAACGAACTCATTGATTGTTTCGTTGGTTCCCCGGGGGGGGGGGAGAACGGTACCAAGGCGCCCAAGAGCGAAGGGTGACGTTAACAACTCGACACCAGGGCTCCCAAGAGCGAGCCCGAAACGCAATTATCTCTGAACACCAAGGCTCCCATATCGAGTGGGCTCGATAGTGAGATCGGTAGTTAGATCGATTGAGTGAGATCGATAGTGTGATCGATCGAGTGAGATCGACTGTGAAATCGATAAGTGGGGTCCATTGTGAGATCGGTTGAGTGAGACGTTGAGTCCTCCCCCCCTGAACTCTCTTACCATTCAGGGGTTTCGGCTCAAGGTTTCTGTTGCACTCCGCGCGCGGGGGGGCCGCGAACGCACCCACTTCGGTCACGCACTTCCTTCGGCCTCGCCACGAGGGTCCAGGCTTTGCCAGACGAAATGCTCGACAAGAATGCGATGCCCAAGCGGCCCCCCGAACCCTTGCAGAATGAACGAAATACTTTATTATTTCATTCGTGCCCATGGGGGGGGGACTGGTACCAAGGCGCCCATGAGCGAAGGGTGACGTAAACAACTCGACACCAAGGCTCCCAAGGGCGAGCGGCAATGCAACAATCTCCACTGGCATCGTCAGAACAACAATCACCGTTTTTGTCCATTGCGGGTCCCCTCCCCCCCCAATCTCCTCATCACCTGCAAGGTGGTCGTATAGGGTAGATTAGCTACTCGCACTCCCGATGTATCGGGAGAACCGTCGGGACAAATACGGGAACATCCGGGGAACCATCGGGACGTCCATCGCGACAACCACCTGGGCAAGAACGGAACGTCCATCGGGACAACCATGTGGCAACCGTGGGGACAATTGGCGGGACAATCCGGGGGCAACCATCGAGGTCACGGTCTCGACCCGAGGGGCGATTCATTGTGGTCAGGCTTAGCTCTGATTGGGGCAGGGGCTTGCGCTGATGGGCTTGTTTTCCACCGCCACCACCATAAGTTGGAGGGGGGAAGAGGTGGAGGACGAGGAGGAGGACGAAGAGGAGGAGGAGGAGGAGGAGGAAGGACCCCTTCCCCCTCCAACTTATGGTGGTGGTGGTGAAAACCAGGCCAATTACACGCAGATTCGCCTCGCCTCGCCCGCGGGCTCGACACGCAAAGCGGAAGGATTTCCCGGTTCGGGCCCCCCACGTTTTTCACTTCGGTCGCAGGCAGGGTGGGGCGGCCGTGCTTCTTGCCCAGGAAAACAAAGCAACGAGCGACGCCCGATGCAGAGCGAGACCCAGCGCGGCCAAAATGGCGCGAAACGGCGGAGCGGCACCAAAATCACGAAGTAGGTGGCGCGCACGACACGCAAAGCGGAATGATTTCCCAGTTCGGGTTCCTCACGTCTCGTTTCGGTCTCGGCCCCCGGAATTCCGAGGTTTGTCGGCCTCACTGTCCCTATCTGCCGACCATCTATCTACCAGGGTCACTTGGAAACTGTCTGTCGATCTCGCTGTCTGTTTGTCGGAGCAACCGTCGTGACAACCATCGGTCATCAACATGCCAGGATCTCGACCAATCGGTCTAGGGATGTGTCGATCCCTCTGTCGATTTGTTTCGATTTATGTATATATTTGTATATATTTGTGTGTCTATACATACATATACACACATATATATATATATATATGTGTAGAGGTTCGCCAGCATGGTCCTCGCAACCGTGTGTTTCTAGCACGCCATGATGTGCATCATGTGTGGTGCAATCTAGGTTGTGCAAACTATGTTGCACGATCTATGTGTGAACTCAATATGCTGCACTGAATGTTATGCTGCCTTTGTGGTGCAATGAATATATATGTATGTATATGTATGTATGTATGTATGTATGTATGTATGTATGTATGTATAGAGATACGTGTACATGCCGTGCACTCAAAATTGTGCAAGTGATTCGTTTTGATATATGTCGTGAAAATTATGATGTGCAGTTTGAATGGTGCAATTCATGTGGTGCAATCTACCGTGCGCGATCTATCGGTGCATTATGCGTGGTGTATTTGTTGTTGTGTCGTTGTTAGTTTCGTTCAATGTGGTGCAATAGTTGTTGTGCAACACATGTGATACGATCTATGCGCTTCAATACACTATGTGTTGTGCAAGCTATGTTGTGCAGTCTACGTGGTGGAACCTATGTGGTGCAATCTGTGTTCTGCACTATGTTGTGCAGCCTATGTGGTGCAATCCACGTAGTGCAATATACGTTTTTCATTCTATGTGGTGCAAACTGTGTTGTGCCATCCATGTGGTGCAATCTGCGCGGTGCAATCCATGTTGTGTAAACTATTTTGTGCAACCTACGTGGTGCAATCTATGCGGTGCAATCCCTGTGGTGCAATTTATGTTACGCAATCCATGGTGGCGACGAGGTGGCGACGGGGCGGTGACAGTGGCCACAATGCCGCCAGACCAAAGACACAGCCCATACGACGGGCGGCGACGCGGCGGCGACTGGGCGGCGACGGCCGCCACATAGCCGCCAGACCGAAGACACGGCACAAGCGACAGGCGGACGAGGTGGCGACGGGGTGGCGACGGCGGCCACAACCGCCAGACCGAAGACACGGCCCAGTTCCTTAGAACAGAATGAAGAACCCATAAGTTAAGCACTGTTTGGGGGCATGCATATATATATATATATATATATATATATATATATATGTATACATACACACATACCTACATACAAACATACATACACACATGTGTATGTCGATCTTTCTACCCATCGGCGCAGACAACGGGACATCCACCGGGACAGCCACCGGGACAACCATCCAGACACTCTTCGGGACAATCATCGGGACAACCGTCGGGACAACCATCGGGACAACCATCGGGGCAACCATCGGGATAAGCGTCGGGCAACCATCGGGGCAACTTTGGGGACACCCATCGGGACAACCATGGGGAGATCCATCGGGACAAGCATTCGGGCAACCATCGGGGTAACACCCGGACAAACATCGTGACATCCATCGGGACAATCACCGGGACAACCAGCGGAACAACCATCGGGACAATTGTTGGGACAATCTGCGGGACTACCTGGGGCAATGGGGAGCAATGGGCCGCAGACGGGGCAATCCTTTTGTTTGTCCTGACCTGGCCCCCGATCAGGCCAGCCAACTCGCACAGTCTCGTCTTGTCTCGCTCGCACGCGCGTCACGCGCGAACAATACTATTCCTTCGTTTGGGCACCTCGCGCTTTTTTTGTGTCTCATCCCCGGCGACAGCTCACGTGGCCCGCCTCACCCTGTCAAGTTCGCCACGTGCCCCACGAAGGAAGGGGTGAGGCATACCCCCGCAGCGTCGAAGTTGCACACCAACAGACAAAATCGGCTGCGCGTCGAGGGTGGAAGTGAGAGGGGGGAGGCCTTCTCAGGAGGCTGGCGGGGCTTCTCAGAAGCCCTCTGGCCCTCTGAGAAGCCTCCCGTGGCTCCGGAGGTGGCTCTGAAAGCCCTGAGAAGGCCAGAGGCCAGAGGTCTTTTGTATGGGAGCAAGCAATGCCATAAGCATAATTTCGGAGGTCCGCGCGGATTCCTCGGATCGGCTCTGGGGGCCCCCGGCGACGCCGCCTTTGGTGCGCTCCGCGAACCAGGGAGGGGGGTCCAGCGCCGATTCGAGAAATCAGCGCGGACCTCCGAACATTCATGTGTGTGTCGCGTTGTCTCCTTCCAGGTTCGAGGGTTCGAGGGCCCTGAGGAGATGGTCGAGGATGCGAGGAGGATCGACGGCGGCTTCAAGACTCGAGGATCGAGGGTTTCAGTGTTTTGTTTGCAGTGATGTTATTGTTTGTTCCCCTGTTCTGAGCCTTCTGGATACAGTGCCGCTTTTAATACATGCTCCGCGTGCGGACCATGTATTAGAAATAAAGGGTTGATTAATAAATGCAATCATGAGTTTATGCATTCATTTATTCATTAAATTGCTCATATATTAAAAACAAAAGCCCTATGCTTTTATTTATTTATGTTATACATATATATATATATGTACTAAAAAAAAACATCCCATGTATGAAAACCTGCACTGTAGGCCCTGCCCCTGGGCGCGCTGCTGCCACAAGAACACACGCGGAGTGGTGGGCGGGCCCCACGCGCTGCGGAGCCGCGCGCCCTCCTCCCCCTCCGCGCCGCGCCGCGTCTCCTCCTCCCCCTCCTCCCCCTCGCCCTCCTTCCTCCTCCTCCTCCCCCTCGGCCTCCTCCTCCTCCTCCTCCTCCTCCTCGGGTACTCCTTCTTCTTCTCCTCCTCGTCCTCCTCGTCCTCCTCCTCCCCCTCCTCCCTCTCCCCTCCTCCTCCTCCGGCCTCCTCCTCCTCCCTCCTCGCCCTCTCCCTCCCTCCTCGCTCTCCTCGCCTCCTCCTCCTCCCTCCTTCTCCTCCTTCCCCTCCTCCTCCCTCCTCCCCTCCCCCTCCTCCTTCCCTCTCCTCCTCTTCCTCCTCCTCATCCTCCTCTCCCCTCCTCCTCCTCCTCCTCCTCCTCCCTCCTCCTCCTCCTCCTCCTCCTCCTCCTCCTCCTCCTCCTTCCTCCTCCTCCTCCTCCTCCTCCTCCTCCTCCTCCTCCTCCTCCTCCTCCTCCTCCTCCTCCTCCTCCTCCCTCAAGCAACTTGGGCTCGAGCGGGTGAGGGGCCCCAGGAGGCCCACTTGCTCTCTTGAGTTCGTCCCTGGGCTTCCCAGTAGCGCTTGAGGGACTGTGCCTTTTCTGCGTGCCAGCCAGGAAGAGGCACCGACCAACACAGGGACAGAAGCAATGGCGGGCGGCCACCAGCACCAGCTGTGGACCAGATGCACACAGTGCCAGACATGTGAATGGAATGGGGTTCTGGCCCGCCGCCACAACATCTGCAACGGATGTGGCAACGAGGTCAAGCCGTTCGAGAAGAAGAGGAGACCGAGGCGGGTACAGTTCGTGGACGAGTACGGCGACAGCGACGCCGACGGCTTCTACGACGCCACCAGCGGCAGCGAGAGCGAGCGCCCGCAGCCACGGCGCCCAGGCATCTTGAAGGGCCCCGTGGGGAGCGGGCTGGGAGGCGGCAAGGGCGGCAAGGGGGGCAAGTCCGTGAAGAGCCTCCTGGAGCAGGCCCTTGCAGCAGCCACCGACCCCACGCTCAAGGTGGACCTCCAGGCGCAGCTGGACAAGCTCGCCAAGGAGGAGAGCGGGCGGGAGGCCGCCAAGACCACGCCCGCAGAGGCCCTACGCAGGGCCGACGGGGCGTGGAGGAACGCGGAGCACCTCCACAGCCAGGCGGTCAGCAATGTCATTCGCCTCCGCAGCAACCTGGCAGCTGCGGAGGCGAAGGAGAGGACGGCGGCCATCCACCTGGCCGAGACCACCGAGGCCAAGCGAGCTGCAGCCACGGCATTGGCTAAGGCCGAGGGGGTCACCGAGGCCAAGCCCAGCTCCGATGGCGAGAAGAAGATCATCTCCCTCGAGTGGGACGACAGCTTCTTCACGAACCTGGCGGCGCTGGACGCCACGGACGCGGAGAAGAAGGCCCTAGAGGAGCTCCGAGGCCAACTGCAGGGCGCCAAGGAGACCCTCACGGGCAAGGAGGCCGAGATCCAGAAGTGGTTGGAGGCCATGCAGCAGCATAGGCGCACCATAGAGGAGCGGGCGAAGAATAAGAGACGTGCACCTGCTGACGGCGCTCCTGAGGAGGCGGCCACGGCGGACGGCGGCGGGGGCCAGGGGGCACCCCCTACCGCGGCGGCATCGGCGGCAGGGAGCTCCACAGGCGGCGGCGGCGGGACGGCGGCGGCAGCTGAACCTTCGGACGCCGTCAAGGCGGAGGCGGGGAGGCTGTCTGCGGCCAAGTTCCTTGCGCAGCAGACGGTGACGAAGGCGAAGGGCAAGGGCACCGCCAGTGGTGATGCTGCTGGGGCGCCTGCAGCTCCCTCAGCTTGACGGTGTCGAACGGGGACCCCTCGGACCCACAATACCGAGGGGGCGGGCTGTGACGAAGGGGAATGCACTAGGCTATTCTATTCAAACGTCACATGCCTAACGGACAAGGTATGGAAGTACGTACAGGAGCACGTGGGAGCCTACGACCACTGGGTCATGACTGAGACTCACATTCATCGCGAGTCGGACGTCAAGAAGTGGACGAAGGCAAGCCGAGCTCTCAACCTCCGCATGATCATGAATTCGGCTCGCCGCACCTCGAAGGTAGTGTCCAAGGCAAGGGAGGCACACTCGAACGAGGGAGGTGAGATGATTTTGCCCCGCCGACACTTACAGATCCAGCAGCTGCCCGAGGCGAGGGCGGCTGCCAGGTTCCTCAAGGCGCCGAAGCAGTCGGCGTACGACGGATTCTGCCCAGTGATACTGCAGCAGCACAGCTACGCGATCGTGGTGGTCGCCCTGTACGCGCTGCCGTCCATCAAGATGACGGGCAGGAACATCGAGAGATTCAACCGACTCGGAGGGCTGCTACGTGCACTTCGAGCCCCGTGGCTGATCATCGGCGACTTCAACATGACGCCAGACGAGCTTATGCGCACGGCCTTCCACAGAGTGACGGGAGGCCACGTGCGAGTACCAGCAGGAGTTGAGGGCACCTGTGCCCAGAAAAAAGGACCTGACACAATGATCGACTTTGTCTATATGAGCGCTGCCGCGTCCTCATTCATCCATAGTCTGGAAGTAGTCAGAAGTGTCCCGTGGAAGCCTCATCTCGGGCTAGCCTTGAGCCTACGTGCTTCAGGCCAGACCCTTAGGACGCGTGAGATTTCTCTGCCCCCGAAGTTGCCCCAACTCCCGAGGCCCCGGTGTGAGCCCACTCCTGGTTCTAAGTCCAGCCAGTCCAGGTCCGCTGCGGCTGTTAGACGCCAGGAAGCTCACGCCAAGAGGGTCGAGGGGTTCCAGGAGGCCTTCGGGGATGTTTTGGAGCCTCCTGCACAAACAGGGACTGCCCGTCCCCAGGTGATCGAGGAGGCCGATCAGGATCCTGATCTGGACCACGATTTTTTTGCTTTCCCAGAGGACGAGGAGGACCCCAGGGCCCACGAATTTAATTTTTGCCCTGACTCACAACTAGGTGGCGAGCTGTCGTCCGACGGATCGGATGCGGTCGGCGCATCGGCCGTCGGGGACAAAAAGCCCGATACAGTCAATGTGAGTGTCAGTGTCAATTCGTTGGTATGCGAGGCCCAACCCCTTCCCCCCTCGGCGGTTTCAAGTAACCCCGTAGTTGGCAGCAAAGATGGTAATAGTAGTGCTCAGTTGCATCGCCCCGACCCCCCCCAGCAGGTTGCTCCCTCGTGCCCCGTGGTCGAAGATGTGCCCGACCCTTCTTTTGAAATTCCTGCGTCCACGTGGGCCGAGGCCCGACTGCAGGTGGGCTTTCGGTCGGGAGCGGATGCCGTGGCGAGTCTCTCCCCTTTCCTGTCCTCCTCCGTAGCCTTTTCGCTCGGACCCGCTCGTGGAAAGCTCCTCACGGGGCAGTACGCGACTTGGGTTACGGCCGTCGAGCAGGCTTTCCATACTCACCATCATGTCAGGCCCCCTGCTGGGCCCACGCGCGCCGTGGGGCCCAGGGTCCATGAGAAGCCCATGAGGGTCACGGCTCACGTGCGGGAGCTCGCCCTTCATGATCAACGTAGCCAGTGGTGGACTCGCGTCCACACGGTGCTCGCTGGAGTCCTCAGGCACCAGAGCAGGGACAACGGCCAGCGCCAGCAGCAGGAGTACGGCAGGGCCAGCACCCACCTACGGCAGTCCAGGCCTGAAGGGGTGCATAGCCTTCTGAACGCGGGCCGTGAGGCCCCGTGGGATCAGTGGTTGGCTGTCCTCGGCGACCCGAGTCGGCTGTCGACCCCAGTGCTGGAGAACTATGTCTTGGCAGCGAAGCGGGTGGCCAGCAGGGCTCAGCGCGCGGCAGTCCACGAGTCGATCCCCAGCTTCAAGACCTTTGTGATGCGACCAGAGGCCGTGGGCATCCTCCACAAGTCACTGAAGGCGAACCCACTACCGCCGAGCGAGCTGGAGGTGGGGGAGCGCACCCTCGTTCACCCAGCCGACATCATGGAGCACAAGGCGGTGACTTTCAAGCGGTTGTGGGCCCCACGGCCCCCCGACGTCAGCGAGATTACGGAAGTGTTTCGTCTCATTCGAGAGGCGGCCCAGGGCGAAGATCTTCCTGAGCTTACCCCAGACCTGGTCTACGCCAGCGCCAAGGCCATGAAGGCTAAGGCAGGGCTGGGGGTGGACGTCCTGAGCCCAGTCGACTTCCAACGCCTCCCTCGCGAGGCCACTGAGGAGTTCAGATATTCTGAAGAACGCAGAAGCCTTGCTCGCCTGGCCAGCCCAGACTCAGCTCATTGTGACCTTCTTGACTCCCAAGAAGCCCCAGGGAGACAGAGGCATAGGTATGATATCAATGATGGGCCGCCTCTGGTCCCACGTCAGGGAACCTATAGTGAAGCAATGGAGCAAAGATCAAGAACAGGCATGGGATGCCGCAGTTGCTGGGAATAGTTGTTTGCGAGAAGCATATCTTCATGCCATTGACGAGGAAGTAGCGCACTGGATGCGAATGGAGTTCGGGCAAGGATTGCTTGACATTCAAGAATTTTACGACTCAATACCTTGGCTGCCCTTGGTGAGGGCGGCTTTGAGGCTTCACTTTCCACCAGTCATCTTATATTTGGAGCTCCTCCAGTGCATAACGATGCGGACGTTGTCACAGGAAGGAGCTGTGTGCACACCCTTCGAGCCCTGTCAGTCAGTCATCCAGGGGCTGCGAGGGGGAACCAGATTCGCCAAGATACTCACCCATTTCGTGATGCAGGTGGTGGTTACGGCGACGCCCAGGATGAACCATCGAGTTTGGATAGATGATATATGCCAGAAGATCACGGGCTCACGCCAGGCAGTCAGGGCTAACCTTATACGCGGAGTTGTGAAGGCGGGCCAGGAGCTAGCCAAGGCAGGCCTCAAGTTGGCCAAGAAGTCTGTGATCGTGTGTACGAATCCCGACGACGCCCGCGCTGTGGCCAGGGCCGCCAGGCTCAAGGGTTTCCCAGTCAGGGCCATGGCGCAGGCGCCGCACTTGGGGGTGGACTTCAGCTGCGGCAAGCTGGGACGTGCCACCAGGATGCAGAGACAGATCAAGCACGGAGCGATGAACGAGAAGGTGAGGATATTCAGCCGAGCTACTCGACGGTATGGGATTACGATGCGGTTGGAACGCAATGGCTGCCAACCTGCGGGCTCCTACGGCTTCGAGATGCACGGGATGTTCGGCCACCAGCTGACAACCCACCGCCGCCGACTCGGTCAGACCTGTGCTGCTGCCACAAGAGGCCGATGCCTCACTACCCTCCTGGACCTGAGAGCGCCAGGAGGGGACCCTGCCGTGGCGATGCCAGTCAAGACCGTGGACATGTGGCTCAGCGTCTGGCAGCAGCAACCAGGTTTGCGCCAGCGAGTACGACAAGTATGGCATCATGTCCGAGACCACCTATCCCAGTTGGATCCCCAACATCAGGTGCGTGCAGTTCGTGGCCCAGTATCCGCAGTAATCCTCACCCTCCTCCGCATCAAGTGGAACCCTGAGGATGTGGACACGTGGTCGTACACTACACCCACGGGGTCGGAGGAATGGCAATTTCCAGACACCATATACACGGGCAATAAGTTTCTCGACACACACCGTGAGCTGTTGAAGGATGTACGTCAGTCTGCGGCCCAGGTGGTATGGACCGCGGCTGCCAAGCACTATTGCGGAGGTGGAGTCGAGCAGGGAGTTGACAATCGGTCATTTCGGCTGCTGATCAAACAAGTCGGGCAACTCCCACACGGTGTGCGTCTCACTGAGCTGTTGATCAATATTGCCACAGGTGGATACTGGACGCGACAGAGGCGATATGATGAATTGAAGGGCTATAAGGGCAGCAACTTGTGTGACCGCTGCCGAGAGGCACCAGAGACGGCCAAGCACAGATTCTGGCAGTGTAGCAAGAACGTGCAGGCCGCGCCATATGAACGCTCAGAGTCGTTGGTTCCAGCTGCGATGGCTCAGACGGACGCCACCGAGTGCTTCTGGCTACGTGGACTGCTACCGACCCAGTGGACCCAGACCCCGCCCCCACCGAAGGACACGGTCCTCGAGTTCACGGGCATCAACGAGTTGTCCGAAGGGATCTTCGGGGCGGGGAGTGCTGAGTCTCCAGTCGAGATCTTCGGGGACGCCAGTGGAGGGCCAGATGCGAGCATCAGCGATTTCATGAGGATTGGAGTCGCCATAGTGTGCGTAGCCAGCCTACTGCCCGAGATCAACCTACATGGTGCAGTCTTCGGCCAGCTGGGTGGCCCACGCCAAGTCGTGGCGAGGGGAGAGCTCTACGCCCTGTACCTCGCCCTCTGGTGCACCACCAGGTTTCTCACCTACGTGACGGACTGTGAATATGTGGCGGCGGGCTGGTACTCCCAAGCCTACACGAACCCAGCAGGTGAGGACGCCGACCTATGGAAGCTCATCGGGGACCTGATGAGCTCACGCCGCCACGCCGAGGTGACGGTGCTCTGGACACCGTCCCACAGCACGGCCCAGGATGTCGCTGCCCAGAAGGTGAACAGGTACCTCGTCATAGGCAACCTGCTCGCCGACGAGTTCGCGGGCTGTGCAGCGGCCAGAGCCAGGCTGCCCGCCGAGGTCCGCCAACCCATCCTGCTGGCCGAGCGGAGGGCGTACCTCGTCCGCATGAGGCTCCTCCGAGCCACGCTGGACAGCATTGCGGCCAGCCAGGAGACTGAGAGAATGGAAAGGGACGCCGCCCGAGGCCCTGGGAGCCCCTCTGAGGTCCCGCCTCCCCCCGCCCCTCCTCCTCCTCCGCCTCCCGCTGCTGCCGCTGTTGCTGCCCTCGTTTCCAGGCACCGTCTGGCCGATTGCGGCCGACGTTGCCTCTCTTGTTTTGGTTCTGCGACCCTCGCCACCACCCAGGAATTCGTCGAATCTGAATGTCCTAGGCTGTACAATGTCGATGGGGTCCTGTTTTCGCCGTTAAAGGGGTCGCGAGTCCACATCGCGGGGGGTTGGGCCCACACTACGCATACCCTGAATGTTCACCCGACCCTTCAGGTTTGGTTCTGCACCGAGTGTGGGGGCACCGCGGATAAGGTTCTGCGATCTCTTAAAGGCCCTTGTAGTAAGAGGAAGTCCGCCACGGGGCAAGAGTACCTTGACAGAATTGCTAGGGGGTTACATCCCAAAGTTCTGAGCCGAGCTGAACAAGCTCGGCGTTCGAATGCTCGTTTGTCCAGGCCTTCCTAAGACCCGAACCTGCTGCGCAGCGGAGTCCACTCCACTCCACTCCACTCCTCCTCCTCCTCCGCCTGCCCTCCCCCTTCACTTTCCCCTCCCCTCCACCTTCTACTCCTCCTCCTCCTCCTCCTCCTCTTCCTCCTCCTTCCCCTTAAGTATGTGGACTGCATCCTGGTGTGTGTCTGGATTGCGCCGATACTCTTAGACATCATCTCTGGTGCTCTGGGCTCGGCAAAGGCGGTGCTCGAAATGCGGGGCCTTTCCCGAGAATTGGTCCCCTCGAAGGTTTGCCCTCATCGGCCCCCAGAGGCCGCCCGAAGCGTGCGCCGCTCGGCAACACCGGTCACTGATCTCGTCCTGCGACAGGTGGCCCCTGGCTGATCATCTCATGGCGCTCTGCCTCCTCCTCCTCCTCCTCGCTCCTCCTCCCCCTCCTTCTTCTCCTCCTCGCTTCATCCCTCTTCCTTGTAGTGCACGCCTGTCGTTGCAACTAGATTTTTGTGGATGCCCAAGTCCCAATGTACTTTAGGTGCCTTCTTACTTCGAGGGTCGAGTTGTGTCCCTTCTGTTCTCGATCGCAGGGGGCGGGCGGAAGCCCAATCCACTTCAACGCCTTCCTAATCCATGCTTCTACCCATTTCTTCCGACCGACGGGCAATTCAACCCTGTCGCACCCCGAGGCGGGTCAAAAGGGCGGGCCGAGCGCTTCGCTTGAGATTTCTTCACCATTTGCGATCCTTCAGGTTGAAATTTGCAACAGTTTCGCAGATGGAGGGCGGGATGTTTTCACCATGTCGCTCTCGCCTTAACGTATTGCAATGTTTGTCTCAAGAGTTTCCCAGCAGTTTCAAGGATTCTCATGGCTCAGGTTCCATACATTTTGTTTTGGCGCGATGTCGGAACGTGAGGGCGCAACTGTCACGTTGATTCGCGGTGTTGAGGTCCCAGGCACGGTGTTCTGGCACGATTCTGGACCGTCAAGACGCAGCAGCAACGGTGATTCGCGGCATTGAAGTCCAAGGAGTAGTGTTCTGGTGCAGTTTCGGATTTTCAAATGGTTGTCTTCCAACGGGGTGTTTCCCTCCAAGAGCATGAACCCTTGTGTGGGGCCTATGGAGTGGGAATTTGGAGGGAGGTTTTGTTGCAAAATCGTTGATGAGCCTTGGGTTTGCACTGTTGCACTGGTCCTCCTCCTCCTCCTCGCTCCCCGTCCTCCTCGCTCTTCCTCCTCGCTCCTCGCTCCTTCTCCTCGCCCCTCCTCCTCGCTCCTCCTCCCCGCTCATCCCCGCGCCTCATCCCCGCGCCTCCTTCATCCTCCTCCTCCTCCTCCGCCTCCTCCTCTTCGCTCCTGCTCCTCCTCCTCCTCCTCGCCCTCCTCCTCCTCATCCTCTTCGCTCCTCGCTCCTCGCTCCTCCTCGCTCCTCATCCGCCTCCTCCTCCTCCTCCTCCGCCTCCTCCTCCTCCTCCTCCTCGCATCCTGACGCCCTGCCGCCTCCCCCCGCGCAACTCACAGGCGCGGCGAGCCCCGCCTCGGCGCCGGCGGCGCGCAGCCTGCCGCACTCGCCGCGCCCGTCCCCGGCGCCCCTCGGCAGCGCCGCCGCCGCCGGCGCCGCCGCCGCCGCCCGCTGCGGGCCGCCGCCGCTCGCCGCGCCCTGTGCGGCTGCCAGGGGAGGTTTCGATCCTCGATCCTCCTCGATCCTCCTCGATCCTCCTTGATCCTCCTCCTCCTCCCTCCTCCTCCTCCGCGATCCTCGATCCTCCTCGTCTTCCTCCGCCTCCTCGCCCTCCTCCCCCTCCTCGTCCTCCCCCTCCTCCCCCTCCTCTCCTCCTCCTCCTCCTCCTCCTTCTCTCCTCCTCCTCCTCCTCCTCCTCCATCTCCTCGTCCTCCTCCTCCTCCTCCTCCTCCTCCTCCTCCTCCTCCTCCTCCTCCTCCTCTTTCTTGACGTTCGAGCAACTAGAGGCGGCAGCCTGGAGCGTGCATGGTGCAAAACGGCTGACCAAACGCTGCGGTAAAAACAATGGCCGCGGACGGGTGCTGAAAATATAAGGCGATGCGACAGGCGAATAATAGTAGTTCATGAGGGCAAGAGTAGCCCAGCCCGCGGCACGAGGAGGTGAGGCTACCAGTACAAACTTACATACCTATTATCACGATACATCAAGGGAGGTACTAATGAAGGAGACAAGCCACAGCTGCAGATGGTCTGGCAGGAGATATTCCCGCGACCTCCCGCAAGCTAGATAATACATTACCACCCTTATGTAGGGAGTACGACATGCATAGCTACCAGGCGACACGTAAGATATGAAAACGTATGCAATGAATACACACGTGAGGCTGGCACTTGTTAGGCTGGCCTGGATTGAAGGAGCTAATTGCAAGTAAGTTGGAATCCTGGCAAGAAACATGTGGTCGAGTACATTGCTGGCAAGTGAAGCCTGTCAAGAAGTGGCCGCTCTGCGGCCTGCTGTGAGCCACCGTCCGTCTCCAACCACCTCCCAATCATCCAATCACCAATCTATCCCTACCACATCCCCTCAAAGTAACCGTATAGGCTAAAGTACTGGAAAGAGAGAAAACAGAGCAGGAACACGTTTAGGCTGGCACATTCGACGGCGGGCCTGTACGAAATGCCACTCGCTGCAGCCTGCTGCGCTTGTGTGGCCGCTCGAGCGTGGCTTAAAGCTGTACGGACAAGTACAGGCTAGGTGGCGGTTCTTGGGAAGTCGCCAGGGTTTTTCGGTTCGCCCAACCCTCCATGGTCCCAGGACCCTCGTGCCTTTATGTATTCGGTTCAGGTTAAGCATTAACCCTCTTGACATCTGAGTAGTGACTGTAAGGCTGGCATCCAGATGGCTTGTCTGTAGCGAGCTGCAGATGTCGTGACGAGGATAACTATGCGTGATGCTCTGGTATAAGGCTGGCAGACCTTGGGCTGCTACCTGTAAGTGAGGAGCCACACCTAGTGTCCAGGGGGCCAGGCAGAAGCAAGATTGGAAGCGACTGAGCAGTTAACGTGTGAGGCTGCGAGGAGGGGCTGTCAAGTAGCAGCTGCTGCGAAGATGTCAAGCAATGATGCAAGGTGGGTGAGGGATGTCAGTGGCAAAGTAACGGGCGAAACACCCTGTCCTATTTGGTCTGGCTCCTCCTTGTGGAGGTGGTGCAGCGAGCGGTGCGCCCCGGCGTGAACCTGCTGGTATCTCCATGTCTCCCCCCACCCGCCTTCTGAACCCTAGGATCTTGTGCCCCTCTCCCCAGAATCCGTCAGTTGAAATGATCTGTGTAAAAATACGCAGTGAGCAATCTGGAGGCTGTCGCATGCGAGGTGGCTGGCCTAGTTTGTTCGCCGTGCTGCGTTGAGGCTAGTAACTGCTTCAGCTGGTAAACTGTGGCTGACAGTACGCTGCTGTACTCTCATGCTGCAGCTCGATGCAATGGCATCGGTGAGGTACGCAACGCTGAGATGCTCACCTAAGCGAGATAGGTGGCCTGTGCGGTATACGGTCTGAAGCAGAAAGCTAAAGCGTTGGGAGTCGGGGAGCGATGAATGGCCATTGTCACGATGCTGATGTTCGAACATTCGCAGTGGAAAAAAGTGTTGAGACTGGCGCATGCGAAATGGCTGGCCCAGGTTGGTGGCTGTTCTGAGTTTGAAGTTACTTAACTATGTCTCCAACTCCACCCCACCCCATAATCAAGACGCCCACCTCTCCATCCCATATCCTCTAGGACGGCGCCGCCCGGCCAAGTCAGTGCACAGTGCTGCAAGCAGTCACGTGGGCTGGGGGAGGGAGGGCAGACGCAAAGGAATTGAAGAGAAGCGAGGTAACCAGACTCAAGGTGCCACTGCGATTCATTAGTGTACGTCAGTGGCCCAAAAGCAAGCAGCAACGACGGGATAAAAAGATGAGGGAGCAGGGGGAGTAACCCACCGAAAGAGGCGAAGGCAGAGGTCCAATCCCTCCGCAAGCGGAGGCGCAGGGCCTCGGTTTTCCCCGGCAGTCGGTGAGGCACGACCCCTGAGGGGGGATAACGGCCCCAGCAGTCCGTGAGACACGGCCTTTCAGCGGGAGGAAGGTCTACAAGCAACAGGAGCGGGAAAGGTGGGGAACGTGGAAAGACGAAGGACTAGGGGGCCACATGCGATCCCTATCCCTGCCCCTCACGATTTCTGAGGGGGGGGGGGGGTACGGATAGGGTTCACATGTGGCCCCCGAAGCGGCGACGAAGCCTGAGGAGCCCTGGTACTTTAGACGTGCTGTGGAAAGAGAGGTTGCTCCTCAGCCATTGCCCATCTGCGGTAATTGATAATCTGACGTAGCTGTCGCGAACGCCGTGAAAGCTATTGTCCATATAGTGTATCCGTCCGTTTACAGTATTCACCGTATCTGTCATAGCGTTTCTTGTAGTATCACGTAGGTGGAGTCGGCTTTGGCGCGGGCGGGGCCGCCAGTATTGAAGGAGTCTGATCTGCTGGTACGCTTGTTGCTGCAGAAGCTGCCTGTGTCGAGTGTTCCGCTGCTGTACTTCAGCTAGGTGTTGTTGGTACTGTGTCTGGTGGCTCCGTACCGTTTTGATGTAGTCCGAGAACCTTGGGCCGTTATTGTTGTGCACAAAGATGCGTGCCAGATAGTCCGTACTTTGAGCTTTTGGTGTGGACCTTGCATGCCCGTCCTGTAGCTGGGCTGGTGGCGCTTTTGGTGGAAAGTAGAATTGTTTGGTGGCGCGCGTCTGGGGCGCCAGTTCTGACGTCGGCATGTCGTGGAGCCACGGTTGTGCCCTGGCTTCTCCTGGTGGGCACACTATTGGGATCCTCCTCGTCGTCTTCCTCCTCCTCCTCCTCTTCTTCCTCCTCATCCTCCTTCCCTCCGCGCAAGATCCTCCTCCTCCGCCTCGTCCTCTTCGTCCTCGTCCTCCTCGTCCTCGTCCTCCTCCTCCTCCTCCTCCTCCTCCTTGTTCTCCTCCTCCTCGTCCTCCTCCTCCTCCTCCTCCTCCTCCTCCTGCTTCTCCTCCTCCTCCTCCTCCTGCTCCTCCTCCTCGTCCTCCTCCTCCTCCTCCTCCTCCTCGTTTTCCTCCTCCTCCTCCTCCTCCTCCTCCTCCTCCTCCTTCTCCTCGTCCTCCTCCTCCTCCTCCCGCCCTCGACTCCCCCGCGCGTCGGCGTTCGGGGCCCTCGAGGCCTCGTTCCTCCTCTCCTCGTTCCTCCTCCTTCTCCTCCTTCTCCTCGTTCTCCTCCTCCTCCTCCTCCTCCTCCTCCTCCTCCTCCTCCTCCTCCTCCTCCCGAGCGCGCGGCGCGCCGCGGAGGCACGCCCCGAAGCGAGGGGCCTCTCGGGCAGGGCGCGGGCCCTCGGCCTCGAGGGGGGTCCTCGAGGTTCTCGGACGTCCGAGGGGGGGCTCTCGGACGTCCGATGCTCTCGAGGCTCGAGGGGGGTCCTCGAGGTTCTCGGACGTCTGAGGGGGGCTTCTCGGCCGTCCGAGGGTCTCGAGGCTCGAGGGGGGTCCTCGAGGTCCTCGGGGCTCTCGGGAGAGGGGGGCCTCTCGGCCGCTCGAGACTCTCGAGGCGCGAGGGGGCTCGCGAGGATCTCGAGGTTCTCGGGCGTCTGCGGGGGGGGGGGTTCTCGGACGTGCGAGGTTCTCGAGGCGCGATGCTCTCGGACGTTCGAGGGGGTTCTGGGAGGGTTCGCGGGGCTCTCGAGTCTCGAGGTTCTCGATGGGGCTCTCATCAAGGTTCGAGGGGGGATGCAAGCCCTGGAAAAATCCAGCGTTCGAGGTTCGAGGTTTTCGGGCGTTTTTGTCAGTCCTCGGCGATTTTCCAGCCTCGGGACGCGTTCCAGCGGCTGCGCCTCGCCGAGGGCGTTCGGGGGGGGCCTGGATCGCCCCGAACGGCCGCCAGAGAGCCGAGCTATGACCCGAAGGCCAAGGGGCAGCGACGGGGAAGGGGTATAAGGGAGTGGGGAGGAGGAGGGAGACGAAGGGAGGACTCAGCGGAGGAAAACATACCGATTCCTCTGCTCCTCGTCAGAGGGCTGGATTCTCTTGGAAATGTTGGTCGCAACGTACCCCGAGAGAGGTCGGGGGAGCAGCGGTATCGGTACAGGGGCGTGAGGGAGGAACAGGGTGCCAAGTCTCCTGTCGTGTTCATCGGTTTCGGGGGCTTTCCCACCATCCCGATGGGTGTTCCGGAGGTGCCCGAATCGTGCTCAGAACGGTCGCCAGAGACCAAAGTTATTCTTCACGCTTCGCGTATCCCCACCAGCCCATCTCAAAACAGCAACTCTTGCGAAGCATGCCGACAGTCGTGTTTTTCAGGCGTGTTTCCGCCTGCCCCCGCATATCTCCCCTGTTCCTCCTTCCTCCCGCCTCCTTGTACATCCTCCTTGTGGTGGGAGCGGGAGAAGGACGAGGCGGAGGAGGAGGGAGAGAAAGCGGTGGGAGGCAAGAGGGATTTAGCGGAGACGACGACCACAGCGATGATCCTAACAACGACGACGCACCCGACGACGCCGACGATATCGACCGCGACGACGACGACGACCACAACGCGACGACGACGACGACGACGACGTCGACGACGACGACGACGAAGGCGGCGGCGACGACGACGACGACGGCGACGACGACGACGACGACGACGACTGGTGGGAGTCGTTGGGGCCCCTCGTGGGGTGAGTCGTTCGGCCCCATCGTCCTTGTGTGAGTCCTTCGGGCCCCTCTTCCTGGTGTGAGTCGTTCGGGCTCCTCGTGGTGTGAGTCGTTCGGGCCCCTCGTCCTGGTGTGAGCCGTTCGGGCTCCTCGTGGTTTGAGTCGTT
>CAUYUJ010014262.1:319934-337434 GCA_963575745.1 Prorocentrum cordatum | reverse complement strand
TTGGCTTTCGATGGTTTTGCGATGGAGAGCGCGGCGTTCCCGTTCACCAAAATCAATGAATGCCCTGGGGTCTCAGGGTTGGGTTTCTTGTGGTCGGGCCCCTACCGTAGCAGTGCTTCTTGCCTGGGGGCACTTTTGCGTGTAGCCGAGCCTCGGTCGGATTTTTCGCTCGCCCATGGAGGAAGGCCTTAAGGTCTCGACCGACAGCGGCGCTTGGGCGGCGACCGTGACGGCGGCGGCGGCCGCGGCGGCGGCGGCGAGAGAGCGTTCTCGGGCTGAGGCACGCCGTGGTCCGCGCCAGAGCCACAGGCGACGTCATGCAGCGGCCCCGCGCCATACGCGCGCGCGTGCGCGTGGGGGGGGGGACGGAGGGCTGCCCAGCGGGCGATGCCCAGTGAGCAGCCCCCCATCAGACGGGGAGCGGCAGCGGTGCTGCTCGGCGCGCGATGCCCTCGCCTTCGTCGTCGCGACTGCCTGCCGTCGTCGAAGCCGTCGTCGGTCGTTGGAGCTGTAGGAGACTTCGTCGAAGCCGTCGTCGCAGGGTTCGCAGGGGTCGTCGTCGTGAGAGTCGTAGTAGCTAGTATCAGGATTAGCAGCAACAGAAGGAGTGGTCGTGGCCGAAGTCTTGGTACACATCGAATTGTTGTTTAATGGATTCTGTGTGTTTGCAATGATGCGCCTTGCTTGTCCGCAAAGGGTATTGTATACACGTACTTTCGTATGCACGTATGCAGGTATGTACATGTGTATGTATGTCTGTATAGCTTGATGTCTATGTGTATGTATGTATGCATGTACACAGATTTGTATGTAGGTATGTACGTATGAATGTCTGCATTTATGTATGCATGTATGCTTGTATACGTGTATGCACAGCTGTGTGTATGCAAGCATGCATGCATACATGCACGCATGCATATATGTATGTATGGATGGATGGATGGATTGATGCATGTATGTATGCATGGTTGTATGCATACATGCGTGCACGCATGCATTCATGTATGTAGGTATGCATGCATGTATGTAGGTGTATAGATACACACGTGTGTATGTACTTGTGTATGCATGCATGTATGTGTATGTATGTATGAATGTATGCATGCATGTATGTATGTATGTATGCATGTTTGGATGTATTGGCATGTGTATGTATGTTTGCATGCATGCATGTATGTATGTATGGACGGATGTATCCATGTATGTGTATTTGCATATCAATGTTTGTATGTATTTATGTTCATATATATAAGTATGTATGGATGCATGCATGCATGCATGCATGCATGTATGCATGCACATATGTATGCATGTATGTATGTATGTATGTATGTATGTATGTATGCATGCATGCATGCATGTATGTATGTATGTATGCATGTAGGTATGCTAGTCTGTAGGTATGTAGGTATACATGTATGTATATGTGTGTATGTGTGTATGTATGTAGGTAGGTACGCAGGTGATTGGCTGGGGGGGGGGGGGTCGGTGGGTGGGAATGCATGTTTGTATATGTGAATAGACGTCTGCATACATATAGTTTTGTATGCATGCATGCATACACGCATGCATGTATGTATGTATGTATGTATGTATGTATGTATGTATGTATGTATGTATGTATGTATGTATGTATGTATGTATGTATGTGTGTATGTGTGTATGTGTGTATGCATGTATGCATGTACTGATGTGCATATGTGTATTGTACACTGTGCATCCACTTTAAAGCACGTGCGAGTCCTTCCTGCCTCTTGGCGCCCTACTCTGGGCCTCTCCTGCGCCAATTTGGGAGCCTCTGCGGCTTGTCTCAGGACATCTGGGGCCCTCCTGGCCCCATCTTGGGCTGTCCTAGAGCGCTTGTGGACCGACATGAAGCTAGGCCTCTCAGATGTGGTCGGAGTAGATGGGGTCAGAGAATCGCGCCGCACCGTGACCCGGATCGACGCGGAGTCAGATTTTGCCCACGTCGACGTCGCCGTTGCGTCGCCGACGTCGGCGATGCGGCTCGACGCAGAGTTCGATTCTTCCCACGTCGACGTCGCCGTTGCGTCGCCGACATCGGCGATGCGGCGCGATCCGTCGACCCCATCTACTCGGACACACTCTGGGATAATTACCTCTATATGAAGCTCTTTTGGGAGGCGATTGTTACGCGCCTTGGATCTTTCGAGGGCCAGATGAGTCTGCCGGGGCCGTTGGCTGGGACCCCCCCTCTCCAAAACGACTGCACAAGGCATTCGGGGGAGGGGTTTGGGGAGGAACCGTCATCCGACACGCCGAGGAAGCTCGAAGGGGTCTGCGCATTTTCGTAGTGTTCGTCGTCCCTCCTTCCCTGGCCCAACCCTGGGAGGAGAAGGAGGAGGGAGGAGGAGGAGGAGGAGTAGTAGGAGGAGGAGGAGATGGAGGAGGAGGAGATGGAGAAGGAGGAAGAGGAGGAGGAGGAGGAGGAGGAGGAGCGATGAGCGAGGAGCGAGGAGGAGGAGGAGGAGGAGGAGAGGAGGAGAGGAGAGGAGGAGGAGCGAGGAGCGAGGAGGAGGAGGAGGAGGAGGAGGAGGAGGAGGAGGAGGAGGAGGAGGAGGAGGAGAAGGAGGAGGAGGAGGAGGAGGAGGATGAGTCCTGGCCCCAGCCCCCAGACTTCCTGATCGTGCAAGAGCCAGGGCACGCGTGCCCATTGTCGCAGCGACGCGGGAGGACCACGAAGGCGTCTGGGATTGTGCTGGGCTGCGGCTTGAGCTGCACATCGCACAGGCTCTGACCAGAGGGTCAGAGGACGAACAGGCATCCACACCGCTGCCCTCCCCTCGTTTTCCCCCTCTTGGGCCTCCCGGGCGTCCCTCGTCGCCGCCGCTGGATTCGCCTCGAGATTCCGGTCAGAACGCCCCCCAGGAGGGGTCCGGGGAGTAGCGACCTCGGTGCCTTTCGGTGTCCCCCCGAAAGCAGAGGGCGGGGGCACGCCGGATTGCAACAAAAACCTTTTTTCGCAATCCTTCGTTTTTTTTGCAATCCTTCGTTTTTTTTTTTGTTGCAATCCTTCGGTTTTTTTGCAATCCTTCGCACGAAGTGCTTCAGGTGCGGTGCCGGCAGCCCCAGGCCTCCGCCGGGGAGCCTTCCCGGCGGGGGCAGAGGCAGGAGGGCCGCGGCACGCCCTGGTGCCGCGGCAGTGGCCTCTCCGCGTGGTGCCCTGGCCGCGGGCGTCGGCGATCATCCGGCACTCCTCGCCAGTCGGCCCTCGCTCGAAGGCGGGGCGCCCTGGGAGGGAGGGGGGGGGGTAGCAGGGGCGGGAAGGCCGCGGCACGCCCTGGTGTCGCGGCAGAGGCCTCTCCGCGTGGTGCCCTGGCCGCGGGCGTCGGCGATCGTCCGGCACTCCTCGCCAGTCGGCCCTCGCTCGAAGGCGGGGCGCCCTGGGACCTGGCATCGCTCGGACGTGTGCATTTTTCCTTCGGCGGCGACCATCGAGGAGCATCCCTGATCATTTGGCGAAAAAGCCACGCACGAAACCGACAAAAAACACAGGGAGTGGACGTCCGAGCGATGGCCAGTGGGAGGGGGGTGGGGGGTAGCAGGGGCGGTTGAGGCGTGCGGCTCGGCGGCCGGACGTTGGCGCTGCGGCCGTGCCGCTGCTGCTGCTGGGGGCCCGGGGTCTGCTGCGGTGCTGCGTGCTGTTGACGAGTTGGGGGTTCCGTACGTTGTCTGCAAGAGGGCTTTCCAGGCACGGGGCCGTAGGCGCGCGAACGGAGTGTTAGCAAACGAACGGCGATGTAGGACATGCTGCGTGCTGTTGACAAGTTGGGGGTTCCGTACGTTGTCTGCAAGAGGGCTTTCCATGCACGGGGCCGTACTGTAGACGCGCGAACGGAGTGTTAGCAAACGAACGGCGATGTAGGACATGCTGCGTGCTGTTGACAAGTTGGGGGTTCCGTACGTTGTCTGCAAGAGGGCTTCCCAGGCACGGGGCCGTAGGCGCGCGAACGGAGTGTTAGCAAACGAACGGCGATGTAGGACATCCAAGTGTAGGAAGGCAGCGCGGTTCGTGGCCAAACCGTTTTGTCTGCAAGAGTCAGCGAGCGAAGAACGGTATAAAAGAAACGTTTTCGCTGTCGGGGGCGCCTGCCCCTGGGCGGCTGGAAAGTTTGTACCCCTACGGTGCCACCGTAAGGGTATAAACTTTCCAGCCGCCCAGGGACAGGCGCCCCCGACAGCGAAAAAGCTTCTTTTATAGCATTCTTCGCCCGTTAAAAGGGGGCTTTCCAGGCACGGCACCGTAGACGCGCTAACGGAGTGTTCGCAGACGGCGACGTAGGACATCCAAGTGTAGGAGAGCGCGGTTCGTGGCCAAACCACTTGTAGGAACGCGTGTGTCGTGTTTTCCTACAACTCCCTGTGCCTTTTTCGTTCGGTACAATGTTAGAACATGTAGGAAACGGCCTTTCGTGATTTCCAACATCTTGTTCCTCGTGAGCTCGGTGTCACAAACAACCTATTCCCAACTGCACCGTTGACCAAGCACGCCGTTAGCGCGGCCTTGGCCGAACACCGCCCCACGCGACGTCAAGCGGGCCCCAGTGGAGAGCAGCCCAAGACAGTCCTCGCGGGGCGTCCAAGCCGGCCTAGGCTGCCCCCAAGTGGCCCTTGGCGGCCCACCAGAGCCCCGCGCAGCTGCACATCAGTCCCAAGACAGCTCTGCAAGAGCTTGGGCAAGAATCCGCAGAACAGTTCCCCAGCACAGGTCCACGCAGGGGCTCACGGTGTAGTGCCGTGCACCGCCCACCTGGTGCCTCGGGTGTTCGCCGAAGACAGCGCCAGGAGGGCCGCTTGGGAGCCCCTCGTCCCCTCCCCCGCCTCTCCCCCCTTGACCCTGGGGGACCCCTGCGACCCTTGACCCTGGGGGACCCCTGCGACCGCCGCCGCCGCCGCCGCCCTGGCCCCCGCCTCTGGCGCCCCCGCTCGCCGATCTCGCCGCCGCCGCCGAGCGCCGCCGCCGCTCTCCGTCGTCGCCGTGGTCACCGTCGTGGTCGTGGTAGTCACCGCCGTCGCCGCCACCGATCGCCGCCGTTGCCGCCGCCGCCGATCGCCGTCGCTGCAGTCCGTCGTCGCCGTCGTCTTGGTCGTTACCGCCGCCGGTCGCCGTCGCTGCAGCCCGTCGACTCTGCCGCCATGGTCGCCGTCACCGCCCCCTGAGATCCGACGTCACGAAAGAATTGCAGCATCGCTGAATTTCCAGACTAGGGCCCTGAACCACGTCTTCCTGCGGCATTTCCTGAGCCGGATCGATCCGTGAAGGGTCCCGGGGCCCGAAAATTGGCAACATCGCCTGTTGTGAAAAAATGTGACGACATGATGTTTGGGTCTGGTAGATCTTGGGTCATAACTCGGAGCCTCTGTCGGCCGTTCGGGACGATCTGGGCACCCCTGGAACGCTCTCGATGAGGCGCAGCCGCCGGAACACATCCCGCGGCAAGAACGCCGCCGAGAACCGACGAAAACGTCCGAAAGCCTCGCGGTCGCCGCCCGAGACCCCCGACGTCGTGATTTGTTTCACGTGGTGGATCCCCAGGAGGAGGAGGAGGAGGAGGAGGAGGAGGAGGAGGAGGAGGAGGAGGAGGAGGAGGAGGAGGAGGAGGGGGAGGAGCAGGAGGACCCTCTCCTCGGGGCCAGGTCGCCATCCCGAGCAGATCTTTTGTGCACGGCCCTGAGGCCTGGTGTACGGGCCTCCGGAGGCAGGAAAAGCGAAACTCCTCACGCCTTTTTTTTTTTTTCTCCTTTCAACCCCTGAAGACGCTCCAAGGCGCAGCAGCTGACAGCAGAGCGAACTCCTCACGCCCTGATCTTTTCATGGCCCGAAGGTGTCCGGGGTCGCCGCCGCCGTGGACGCGTGCATTTTTTCTTGGCGAGGACCATCGAGGAGCATCTGTGGTCCTCTCGCGAAGCAGTGCACGCAGGAAGCCGACGAATGCATGGGGAATGGACGTCTGAGCGCTGGCGAGGAGGGGAACTCGAGGGGGTCCTCGGACGGGGCCAGGACGAGCATAAATCCGTCCTAGACCTTTCAGGAACGCTCTCGGAGCGCTCCGGAACGCGCTGAGAAGGCCGCAACGCCCGAGACATCCTCCAGAGCCGCCGTATCTCAGAGATTCTCGATTTATCCTCACCCGATTATATCTCTCGTCCCGACTTCGTCTTAGGTCTGGCGTGGCCGCCGTCGTGGTCGCCGCCGCCGATCGCCGCCGCCGGCTGCCGCGGGCCACAGTCCGGTGGGCTGCGCGGAGAGCGGCGCCCCTCAGCGCCCGCCGTCGCGGGCGGCGGCCGCGGGCCAGCCGGCGGCCGGCCGCGATGGCGTCGGCCTACGCGGAGCCGACGGCGGTCTCGGCGCAGGCGCCGCGGCGCCCCGCCTTCCGCGCTTCGTCGTTTCGAGGGTCTCGGGCGGGTTCGTCGGTTCTCGAAGGTTGTCTTCGGCGTCACCCCACCATACTATGTGTGCGTCGCCCGCTGTCCACTCCCCCAGGGGCGACGCGCGCACCGAGAAATCTTGTAGTATACGCGCCGTCGCGGGCGCTTTCTGGCCAAACCACTCGGGAAACGATGCAAGACATTATTGTTGTACTATATGTTCGAGTCGGACGCTTGTAGTAGTATGTCAGGAGGGGGGACGATGGAGGAGGTGGAGGATGAGGAGGAGGAAGAGGAGGAGGAGGGGGAGGAGGAGGAGGAGGAGGAGGCGGAAGCGGAGGAGGAGGCGGAGGCGGAGGAGGAGGCGGAGGCGGAGGCGTATGATGATGATGATGATGATGATGATGATGATGATGATGATGATGATGATGATGATGATGATGATGATGATGATGATGACGGTGATGATGATGATGCTGATGATGATGATGCTGATGATGATGATGATGAAGATGATGATGATGCTGATGATGATGATGATGATGCTGATGATGATGATGATGATGAGGAGGAGGAGGAGGAGGAGGCGGAGGACGACGACGAACCATGCTAGTCATATGAAGACGATTGCTACTCATCACCGCGCAAATGATAACACTGATACTTATATCATGACGAGTCAGAATAATAATACTACTACTACGAATAAGAATACTCATACGGATAGAAATAATCATAGTAGTAGTAATGCTGATGATAATAATAATAATGATAACAATAATAATAACTCTACTAATAATTATGAAAATGCCAATGATAATACGAATACTAATAGTACTAATACCAATAATAATACGAATTATACTAATACGAATACTAAGACGAGTACTAAGACCACTGGGGGCCATCTAAGGGGATGAAGAGGAGGAGAAGGAGGAGGAGGCGGAGGCGGATGTGTGGAGAGGAGAGAGTCAGCGGAGAGAGAGAGAGAGAGAGAGAGAGAGAGAGAGAGAGAGAGAGAGAGAGAGGAAAGAGGAGAGAGGAGAGGAGCGAGGAGTGAGGAGCGAGGAGGGAGGCGAGAGGTGAGAGGGGAGATGCGCGAGGACAGAAGAGCGAGGAGATGAGCGAGGGGAGATGAGAGAGGAGAGAGGAGAGAGGAGAAGAGGAGAGAGAAGCGAGGAGAGAGGAGAGGAGAAAGGATCGAGAAGCGAGGAGCGAGGAAAGAGGAGAGAGGAGAGATGCTAGAGGTGGGAGGAGAGAGGAGAGAGGCGAGATGAGGTAGGAGAGAGGAAATGTGTGAGAGAGAGGGAGAGGGGGGGAGAGAGAGAGAGAGAGAGAGAGAGCGAAGAGAGAAGAGAGGAGAGAGGAGAGGGACGGGAGGGGAGATGAAAAGAGGAGAGAGGATAGAGGATCGATGAGAGAGGGAGAGAGAGAGAGAGAGAGAGAGGGAGAGAGAGACGAGAGGAGAGAGGACAAATGAGAGCGGAGAGAGGGGAGAGGGGATAGGAGAGAGGAGAGAGGAGAGAGGAGAGATGAGATAGGAGCGAGGAGCAATGAGCGAGGAGGGAGGAGGGAGGAGGCAGGAGGGAGGAGAGAGGAAGGAGGAGGAGGGAGGAGGAGGAGGTGGATACGGTTGATGATGCTGATGATGCTGATGCTGATGGCCATGCTGTTGCTGCTGCTGATGATGAGGATGATGAAGGTGATGCTGATGCTGATGATGCTGATGATGATGCTGATTCTGATCATTTCCATGATGCTGATGATGATGCTGACGTTGATAATGCTGATGGTTCTGATACTGATACTGGTACGGATGCTGATGCTGCTGCTGCTGAGGAGGAGGAGGCGGAGGGGGAGGAGAAGGGGGCGAAGGAGGAGGAGGAGGCGCAGGAGTTGGAAGAAGAGGAGGAGGTGGAGGAAGAGGAGGAGGAGGACCAGGTGGAGGAGGAGGGGCGAGAAGGGAGGAGGAGGGAGGAGGAGGGAGGATGCGAAGGGAGGATGGAGGAGGGAGAAGGAGGGAGGGGAAGGGCCGAGACGGAGAGAAGGAGGAGGAAGGGAGGAGAAGGAGGAGAGGAGCATTATGGAGGAGGAGTAGGAGGAGAGGAGTAGGAGGAGAGTAGGCGGACAGGAGGAGGAGGAGGAGGAGGAGCCCCCCCCCCCCTCAGCAGCCCGTGGTCTCCTACACGACCTACCCTGCGTCGGGCCCCGCGGCGTCCTCGGCCGTGCCCCACTCGGCCACCTCGTACGCGGCCTACGCGGCCGCGGCGCCGCAGGCGTCCACCCCCTCCCCCGGGCGCCGCGCGCCGCGTGCTTCCGCGGGCTATCGGGGTGTCTCCTCTTCCTTCTCCTCCTCCTTCTCCACCTCCTCCTCCTCCTTCTACTCCTCCTCCTCCTCCTCCTTCTCCTCCTCCTCCTCCTCCCCTCCTCCCTCCTCCTCCCTCCCCTCCTCCTCCTCCCTAACCACCTCCTCCCGCTTTCCCTCCTCCTCTCTCCGCCTCCTCCTCCTCCTCCTCCTCCTCCTCATCCTTCTCCTTCGCTCCTCTCCTCCTCCTCCTCCGCCTCCTCCTTCCCCTTTCTCATTCTCCTCTCCTCGTCCTTCACCTTCTCCTCCTCCTCCGGGCCTGGAGCGCCTGCAGGGGCGACCGGCGGCCCCCTCGACGCCAAGGAGTTGCAGATGCTGGTCTCTCTCTCCAAACGCATTGGCGACGAGGAGGCCGCGGCCCGCTACCAGGCCAAGCTGGACCAACTGGCGGAGGCTGCAAGACCACCCCCCAAGGCGCTCCAGGACCAGGTCTCCGCCTTCCACCATCGCATCAAGAAGTTGGACCAGCGCCTGGAGCACGAACTGGCGAAACTCACGAGGTGTCAGGAAGGAGTACGGGCCCAGGAAGTGCTTATTCACGACATGTCTAAGCAGAGCCAGGCCATGGTGGAGGAACATCGATAGCTGGTTGCCAAGCTTCGTACGGCCGTGGTCCCTGACGTCAAGGAGGTGCCCGCTCACAAGGGCTTGTTTTGTCATTGCAGGACCTCATCGACGGTAAGGTCGCCAACAGCACGATCGACGGTGGCTTACTCTCGGTGGACATCGATGGCATTGACGAGGCGGCCCTGGCCGAAGTTGAACGAAGGAGGACGGACTTCAAGGAACACATCGGCAAGGCCGCCAAGGCCCTCTTCGCCCAGGCCACCGAGCGCGCCACCATCGTCAAGAAGGAGCACGAAAGCTAACTCCAGCGGATGGCGGGGAAGCGGCGCCGCGGCCCCTCGGGCGAGGTCTCCGCAGGCGGCGACGGGGGCGGAGCTCCCTCCTCAGCGGTAGCCAGCGCTGCTGCTGGAAGAGGCGGCGGCTCGCCTGAGCCCGCCCCCGCCGCAACCTCGCCCAGTAGAGTTCGCGAACAGGCTGCTCGAGTGGCTCAGCGCGTCCAGCAGTCCGAGAAGGCTGAGAAGGCTCCTGACGGACGGGCAGGTGACGAAAGGCAGCACAATCAGGCGCCCCCCGAAGGCACAGCAGCCTGAGGGGGGAGGCGTCCACGATCTCGCAGTGAGCGAGCCGTCTTTTTTTCAGCGGGGCGTGCAGCGTGCAGAGGAGCGAGAAGCCTCTGCCGCCCCCTCGTGTGCCTCGTTTCCCTCGACTCCCTTCGATACTGCGGTTGTTCAGAACGGCCAGCGAGGACGAGCAGGCCCCCCAGGCAGATGCTCTTCTAGCATTCCGTTGCCGGGGCCTTTCGCCCCGCCGCCGTTCCCGGAGGCCGGGTCGTGTCGTCCTCGCGTCGTGTCCGTCAGCAGCAACTCTTTGGGGGTCGGGGAAGGATTTCAAGGGCATAGAAAACGCCCGGTTTATGAGGCGCCGTGCGCTGAAACTCCTGTGGTCTGACAGGGTAAACCCTGCGTGATGTGCCGCGTCCTGGCGGCTCTAGGCTTTGGGGGTTCCCACGAGGTTTACAGACCACGCGCTTGTAACCCAGGGTAGGGCCGTTTTTTTTTTTTTTCTTCTTCTTCTTCTTCTTGTTCATCCCTCAAGGATTGGTTGCCCAGTGTTCCGGCCGAAGTTCCAGTAGGGGTGGATTGGAGAGGACGCGCGTCAGGACATAAGACCCCTCCGATGGCAACGCTGCCAGGGGAACGTAGAGGGCATGGGCCGCGAAACACAGGACACAAGGGTACCCCTGTTTGGGCAGGGTCGGCCTTCTAATCGAACTCGATTGTGTAATTCCAGGGGCATAAACTTCTTACCTCGGAAGCTTTGGACAGGGCCTCGGTTCTTTGTCTCAACCAGGGCTTCGAGAGTCTCTGGATTCCAGGAACAACTGGACCAGGAGGTGGCCCTTCAGCTGGAGTTTCTATGTTGTGTCGGTCCTCTCTGGGCCTCCATCCCCCTCCCTCGGACATCGAGATCCCCCCCCCCCCCCACCGAGCGATCTCGGCTGTGGTGCATGCGCCAGGTGGACTAGCTTTCCAGGTGTGCTCTTTATGTACTCGGGATCCCGAGGGCCTGTCTGATGCTAACCTCGATGTCCTGTCGGCGGCGGGGGCTGAGGGGTCCACGTGTGGGATGCCATGTTTAGTGAGCGGCGACTGGAACATGGAGCCAGGTAGCCTGGCGGAATCGAAGTTTGTTGGGACTCTTGTGGGCCAAGTGGTTGAACCAGCTGGACGCGCTTGCCGTGCTGGGCCTGGCAAGGCGTATGATTAATTACTTCGCGGTCTCCTCGGGCCTGTTGAGGGGCGTGTCGAAAGTTCAGATGATCGACGAGGCTGGCTTCTTGCCCCGCATGCCTGTGCAGATCAGTTTTTTTTTGCTGGCCTGGCGAAGCTGCACAATCTTACCTTTCGTCGGCCTCCAGCTCTCCCCACCGCGGCGCCGTTCGGCCCCCAGCCAGAGCCCATGGACTTCTCCGGGGTCGAGGCGCAGCTGGGCGCCACTTTTGCGCGCGCCGAGAGGGGGGGCGACCGTGCGATGACTGCCGAGCTCTTTGAGGAAGCCCCCGAATCCTGGGCTGGACGTGCGGGGCGCGAGCTGGCCAGGACTTTCGGGGTCAAACTTCTTGTCGGGGGTATGAGGGGCAAAGGGCCCATTGCCCACTGGAGGCCGATCCTGGGCAGAGACCGTGGAAGCGTGAGGTGCCCCCAACTCCACGCCTGTAGATGGTTGGCTTCTATGCCCAAGGCGGTGATTGGCCGCGGGCTTGGGAAGTGGCGAAGGCTTTGGCCCCGCCCTCCTGGCTCGTGTAAGCCCCGCGACCCCTTCCCTGGGATGAATGGCATGTTTTCGGAAGCTCGTGACCTGGCCGACGATTTCCTCGCCCCCCCCCCACCTCCTAGTTCGGGCGAGGCTTGGGAACGCATCCAGGGCCGGTTTGCTCAGTTCAACGAAAAAAGTATCCCATTTTGCCGCTCAGCGTGCTTCGTTTTTCGCCCGCCGAGCTCGGGGGGACTGGGCCGACTGGTTCACTGAATGTTGACCGAGAAGGAAGGAGGGCACATTCGTACACCAAGGGCCCTCAAGGATGGAAGCCCAGCACTACTCTGAGCTCGGGCGCGCGCGCGCGGCGCCCGACCCGCAGCCGCTCATGGCCGTCGAGGCCAGCAGGTTCCGCGAACTGTGGAAGGCCCTCCCCGTTCCAGCTCGCCAGGCAGGGGAGAACAACGCCCCCCCCCCTTCCCTCTCTATCGAAGTCCTTCGCCCATGGGCCCGCGGTCGGTATGGGCGGTTTTCATCTTCGGCACCTCTCGGCTCTGTCGGTCGGAGCCCTGCGCGTGCTCTCGCGGTTCTCTACTTCGGCGGAGACGAGACGGGCGCATGGCCCACGCAGCTCCGAGCGGTCGTTCTTGCCCTCCTGCCGGAGCCCACTTCGGGCATCAGGCCCATGTGGGGTCCTTCTCAATCTTTTTCGTCTGCGGGGGGGCTGCAGGAGGGGGCGCGCCGCGGCGTGGGAGCTACTGGGCGGCGGGGCAATGCACGTCGGCCTGCGTCGTCGTTCGGCGCCGGGCTGCGCGCCCGGAGCGTTCTCGAGCCCAGGCTGGCCACGCCGGCATTCTCCAGTGGAACTTCGCGAAGCATCGCGGGCGCGTCCCGCTCGACCTTCTCGCTCTTAGATGCGCGCAGCACGGGCTGCCCAGCGCCGTCGTGGCCTTGTGTCTCGCCGGGCGCAGGTCTGCCCGTTTCTTGGCTCTGGCTTGTGGCTGGTGTCGTTGCTGCCCCGATGTGCGCGCGCGCGGGGATCATTGCTGGTTGCAGCTGCGCTACCGCGATGGTCAGATGTTTTGCGCTTCGCGGTTTTGACGACCTCGAGCTACCCGGGGGGCTCGCCTTCGACGCGCGCATCGATGGCATGGGTTTGAACGCCGTTGGGCCCCCCCCCGTCAAACCGTCAAGGGGATCGCCGAAGCTGTTGAAAGGTGGGGGGGGGGAATCACCGAAACTGTTTTGCAAGCCAAGGTTGCGATGGACAGAGTTGGGCTGGTTTCCTCGTCTAAGGACGTCTCCAGACAAATCCGTAAACGTATGGGAGCGCTTGGAGGAGTTCACTCGGGGTCCATCGTCAACCTTGGGGCCCGCGACGCTGCTGGCGGAGCTAGTCGAGTGCGCGGGCGCAACGGCAAGGCGAAGGCCCGCCTGCGCGAGGCGAAGCGACCAGCTGGCAGACTGGCCCGTCGGCGGGGGGGGCATCCCGGACAAAGGGCCGTCAAACTATGCGCCGCAGGACCTTCTGGCGGGGGCCGCGTGCGGGGCGGAGATTCACGGGGCTAGTGATGGGGGGGCTCCTCAAGCACAGGCGCGTGTGCGCCGCCGCCATGAAGCCCTCTGTTGCAGGCCGCAGTTGGACCATCCTCAGCAGGCTTGAAGGAGATCCTTCATGGTGGGGCTCCGTCGCGCCTGCGATCCGATGGGCTAAGGAAGTCTGGGCCGGGCGCGCGCGAGCCGCGTTGCCAGTTCGAAACAGATCCCTATCCCGATGTTTTACATCACCTCACCTCGATGCCGATCTTCAGGATCCCCTCAGTCTCTGAGGGCCTATCCCTAAGATTGTCCTCGCTTTTTGCTCGCCCATCTTAGGGACAGGGATCAGCTCGAGGCTGGTTACCACGTATGTTTGTTCTTCCTGGGCCGAGCTGCGCGACCTCTGGCGCGGCACCTTCGGGCGGAGCTGGGCCCGGCGCGCCGCGTCGGGGCTTCTGGGGGCCATGAAAGTGTTCTTGGCCAGGATCGCTTGGAGCAGGCCCTCCCCCTTTGTCAGGGTCAGCGACCTCGAAGTCGAGCATTCTCTTGCCCTCGCCCCTCCCCCCTCCTCGAGATTCACTTGCAGGTGGGGGCGCGGCGGAACCTCGAGCAGCGATAGGCCGCCGATAGGTGCTGTCCGGTTGGTGTTGCTCATTTATGTTTTGATGTTGTTGCTCGAGCCCTGGGGTCCAACAAGTTATCAGCTCGCCAGGATTGACCAATCGGATGCCTTGCCAGCCAGGAAATTTGGTCTCTCTCGCGAGCCCGCGCAGCTGGCTACAACATTGCCGGCGAGTGCCTTCTTTGCCATTTTCAAGGGGGGCGCCATTTTCCTCGGGCTCTGGTGCTGCCCAGCGGTCGAAGAGGAGAGGATGGCTATTGTTCCCCGGGACTTCGTTAACGCGATTACTTGGAACCATGGGGATGATGATGACAGGATGCGTTTCGATGCTATCCCAGGCCTATTCTGCCACCCCGAATGTCAGTTCCCACCCCCCATCGCCGACGGTTCCGACTCTAACGGTGGCATTCAATTCCGTTTTTCCCTGAAGGTTTTGAAGCCGCGGGTTTTACAGATGCCGCAAGACGGCTCCAGGAAGGCATGGGGCCACATGTTGTGGATGGCTCGTGATCGCGTAGGGCTGTGCGGGACTCCAATCGCGCGGGCTGGGGGATAGCGACGCTTGAGCCGCGCGGCCATGCTTTCGCCCTGGCTTGGGGCCCCGTTTGGGACAGCTGCCCCCGGACCCCACAGGCGGGAGAGTTCACTGCATGTGCTATTGCCAGCGCACTGGCGAGCGGCCCGACGATTTTTTAAATTCATACTGTCAGGATGTTTTTAGTATGCGCGCGTTGCCTGTGATTGACCAGCTCTCACCCATGCGCCCATATGCTGGTCTTGCGTTGCAGTCTCGGGCTGCGAGTGGCAAAAGGATCCTGGGGTGCGAGAAGGTCAAGGCTCATCTTTCTCCTGGTGATCCCGACGTGGGCGAGGAGGAAATATTCCGTCGCCGCGGGAATGACTCTGCAGATAGAGCTGCGAAGTTGGGAGCCGAGACCCACCCGCGTCCGTCTGACGAGCAAGCGTTCGCAGCAGACTCGCAAATCCGAGTCTCCCAGTATGTCTGCAAGCTCGCCGCTGCTCTCCTCCCCCTTTGGCCACGTACTGGCTTGTGTAAGGCAGAGAGGTCACCCCCGCGGCGGCCCTCGTCTCGAGCTGCGTCCGTTCCACACCATTGGGGCTGGATGGGCCTCCAGAGGGTGACCAGCATTTCTGGATTTGTCAGGGCTGTTTGAGGACTTCGCGCCGAGACGCGGCCCACATTCCCCCTCCTGGAGCTTGTTCTGCGTCCTTGGGTGTCGATGTACAACACCTCAGGGATTTAGACCACAGGTGTATTCTCTTGGGTGCGAGTAACGGCTCGTTCGTGGTTGTCTGTCTGAAGTGCAAGAGATACACCAGTGGAGCTCGTTGAGCTGAACTTGCCAAGCAATGCCCTGGCAGGATGGGGGGTAACTATATCCCAGCCGCGTGGAACAAGATAGTCAAGGGCCTCCGTCCGACAGCGAAGGGAGTCACCCTGTTATCTGACACGCTGAGCGTGCTTTAACCATGCCGCGGGAGCCTACGTGCTCAAACATATCCTCTTCCTCCTCCTCCTCCTCCTCCTCCTCCTCCTCCTCTTCCTCCTCTTCCTCCTCAGTGACATCAGTGATGCAGACCGTAGGTTGTTTCCTTAAGTTTGCGGCCCTCGACCACCTCGACGAACTCCAGGTGGGGTCAGAAAAAGGTTGAGAGGTGAAGGAATAAGAGAGGAGGACAACGGACACGACGACGATGCTGCAGCTGCGGGAGCCAAACATGACCGCGCCGCAGGAAATCACGACGGGCGGTTTTGGGGCACTTTCGGCCTCCTGTCGCTGGGCCCGGGAGCTGTCAAACAACGACTGAGGATGAACATCCGGTCCTGGGGAAGAGGGTGGGAATTCCGGGGACCGTGCATTGCAAGAATCAGGGGGTCGCACACGTGGTGGGGCACGTGGTGGGGGTGGGGGGGGGGGGCGAGCGGGTGAAGGCTGTGTGGCGGCCGCGGTGCGCGTGCAGATGTGGCCCGGCCGTGGGCCCCATCCCCAGGGGGTGGGGGTGGGACCCACCTCGGCTCGCCACTCCTGGAGCGAGGCCACCTACGACTTCCTCCCCCTCCTTTTCCTCCTCCTCCTCCTCCTCCTCCTCCCTCCTTCTCCTCGTCCCCTCCTCCTCCTCCTCCTCCTCCTCCTCTCCTCCTCCTCCTCCTCCGCCTCCTACTCCTCCCCCTCCTCCTCCTCCTCCTCCTCCTTCTCGCTCCTCCCCCCCTCCTTCTCAATCCTTCTCCTCCTCCTCCTCCTCCTCCTCCTCCTCAGACGCAAGACAGCGCTGGGGGGCAGCGCTGATTGGATCCCGATGGCCCACCCCGCCCATGACCTTGCGGATTCGCTATCGGCGGCCTATCGCCGATTTATCCGCGATGCATCGCCGACTCAAGCTCGATGCTCCCCTTTGTCATCGCCGTCCTCGTCCTCGTCCTCTTCGTCGTCGTCGTCCTCGTCCTCGTCGTCGCCGTCGTCGTCGTCGTCGTCTTCGTCCTCGTCGTCGCCGTCGTCGTCGTCCTCGTCGTCGCCGTCGTCGTCGTCGTAGTCGGCGGCGCCGCCGGCGTCGTCGTCCTCGTCGTCGCTAGCGTCGTCGTCGTCCTTGTCGTCCTTTTCGTTGTCGTTCTCGTCGTTCTCGTCCTCGTCGACGTCGGCGTGGCCGACGACGCCGAGGCCAGTTGTGCCCGCGCCACGCGTCTGGGCGGGAAGCCGCGTTTTTGTTGTTTGTTTGTTTGTTTTTGTTCTATCTCTGCGGTCGTGTCCTCCTCTTCCTCTTCCTCCTGCTCCTTCCTCCTCTTCTTGCTCCTCCCCTTCCTCCTCCTCCTTCTTCTCCTCTTCCTCCTCCCTCCTCCTCCTCCCTTCCCCCTCCTCCTCCTCCTCCTCCTCCCTCCTCCTCCTCTCTCTCCTCCTCCCTCCCTCCTCCTCCCTCCTCCTCCTCCTCCTCCTCCTCACGCCTCCTCCTCCTCCTCCTCCTCCTCCTGATCCTCCTCCTCCTCCTCCTCCTCCACCTGCTCCTCCTCCTTTTCTACAGGACCCTCGAGCAGTGGAGCGATCACGACGGGAGTGTTTGGCCGTTTTCGGTCTTTCCGGGCCCTCGCGAGGCCCTGGGACTATCGACAAACGCTCCGGGATGAAAAGCCAGTCCCCGGGGAACGAGTCGAGACCTCCGGGAATTGACGTCATGATCAAACCATGATGTCGGGGGCCGTCTGCCCTTTCTCTCCTCCATAACTGGGCGGTGCGCCCAGGGAGGGAGGCAGAGAGGGTGGGCCTTTTCAGAAAGGCCCCGCAGGCCTTTGGCCTTCTGAGCAACTTTCTTACACGCTGGTCGTTGGAGTGACCTTTCGCCGGAGCGACCTTTGGTGTGGACCCAACGGCTTTTTTGAATCGCTGCCTCGAAGCGGTAGCAGCGGCTTGCGCGCCCGGGTTTGGCCACCCAGCGTCCCCCGTTAAGTCGCCCACCGAAGGTCACTCTTTCTCAGGGTCACTCCTACGTGCAGCCAAAGTCCTGGAGGTCCAGATCCCAATCCACTTTAGGCGCTTTCCTACTGCAAGGGTGGAGCGCTGTTCCCGCGCCCCGCGTCTGGGCGGGAAGCCGCGTTTTTGTTTTGTTGTTGTTGTTCTCTTCTGCTCTCTCTCTCTCTCTCTGTGGTCGTCTCCTCCTCTTCCTCTTCCTCCTGCTCCTCCTCCTCCTCCTCCTCTTCTTGCTCCTCCCCTTCCTCCTCCTCCTCCTTCTTCTCCTCCTCCTCCTCCTCC
>CAUYUJ010014262.1:303709-319834 GCA_963575745.1 Prorocentrum cordatum | reverse complement strand
CCTCCTCCTCCTCCTCCTCCTCCTCCTCCTCCTCCTCCTCCTCCTCCTCTTCCTCTTCCCGCATCCGCGGGATCGCGCCCCAGAATCCGAACCGCGAGGGCGCGGGTGCTGATATGCTCGCCGCTTCTGGCCGACCCCAGGAGTGCCGCCGACGGCGATGGGCGGCCTCTCCTGACGGCGCGACGCGGCGTGGGGCGCACTGTTTCCTTGCGTCGCCGCCGCGGGGGCCCAGCCGGCGCGCGGGGGTGGGGTGGTGGTGGGGGGGGGGCAGGGCAAAAGGCGGGGCCCCGTGCGGGCCGATTTGGGGGCCAGGCGGGCGCGGCGGGGCGCCAGTGGCAAGAGGCACGCGGAGGGAGGGAGGGAGGGAGGAGGGGGGAGGGAGGAGGGGGGAGGGAGGGAGGGAGGGCGGCGGGAGGGAGGAAGGGAGGGAGGGAGGAGGAGGAGCGGAGGAGGAGGAGGAGGAGGAAGGAGGAGGAGGAGGAGGAGGAGAAGCAGGAGGAGGAGGCAGCAGGAGGCAGGAGGCATGAGGCAAGAACGAGGGTAGGACGTCGGTGTTAGAGATTTGAAATGTCGTGTTCACACTTGGATCGCTTTCTGACCGCCCCGTGACGGGCACCACCGCCCCCTGGGGCCTACGGCCTGCGGGAGGGGGCGAGAGAGGGAGGAGGAGGAGGAGGAGGAGGAGGAGGAGGAGGAGGAGGAGGAGGAGGAGGAGGAGGAGGAGATGGATGTGATGATGGATGATGATGAGGATGATGATGATGATGATGATGATGATGATGATGATGAGATGATGATTGATGCATGATGATGATGATGATGAGATGATGATGATGATGATGATGATGATGATGATGATGATGATGATGATGATGATGATGATGATGATGATGATGATGATGCTGATGATG
Organism: Prorocentrum cordatum; assembly: GCA_963575745.1. NCBI lineage: Eukaryota > Dinophyceae > Prorocentrales > Prorocentraceae > Prorocentrum > Prorocentrum cordatum. Next base: position 318,923 of record CAUYUJ010014262.1, on the reverse strand, counting down.
ATTGATGATGATGATGATGATGATGATGATGATGATGGATGATGATGATGATGATGATGTGATGATGATGATGAGTGGATGCTGAGGAGGAGGAGAGGAGGAAGAGTAGGAGGAGGAGGAAGAGTAGGAGGAGAAGGAGGAGGAGGAGGAGGAGGGGAGGATTAAGAAGAGAAAAGAGGAGGGGAGGAGAGGAGGAGGAGGAGGAGGAGGGGAAGGAGGGGAGGAGGAGGAGGAGGAGGAGGAGGAGAGAAGGAGGAGGAGGGAGGAGGAGAGGAGGAGGAGGAGGAGGAGGAGAGGGAGGCGAAGGCGAAGGCAGAAACAGAAGGAGGAGGCAGGGGGCCGGAGGAGGAGGAGGAAGAGGGAAGCAGGAGCACCAGCAGGGACACGGGGAGGGCCGCGAGCCGCCAGCCGCCTCCCGCCTCGGGCGGAGCGGCCGCCGCCCCGGCGCGAATTAGCCGTCCGCGAGGGGGGGCCTGTGTGCCTTGTGCCGCCGCCTGGCTCTCCCTCCATGCTCCTTCTCATCCTCCCCCGCCTCCATCCATCCTCCTCCTCCTCCTCCTCCTCCTCCTCCTCCTCCTCCTCCTCCTCCTCCTCCTCCTCCTCCTCCTGGAGGTGTCGCAATTTTGGTCCGCTCCTTCCTGGGCTTCCACGATCCCGAGTTCGGCCCGATCGTCGTTCCGTCCAGGGCTATGAGTGGAATCGTCCAGGTGCCAGGGGCCGTTACGGTTTTTGGTCTCATCAGTTTACTTGTACGACAGCGAAGAACTTACAAGCAGAAATCTCGACATACTGGCGGCCGTCTCGGCCAGGCACTCGCTCTACGAGGGTCCTAATGTGATAGGCGGCGACTTCAATATGATTCCAGATGTCCTGGTTTCCTCGGGAGTCCCTGGGTATCTGAAGGCGAATGTTATATATCCTGATATCGGCACCTGTTCTAGTACTGGGGGTTTACGAGTCCTGGACTATTTTGTGCTATCGTCAGGTTTTACCCGTTGCATTCAGGAAGTCACCGCCGCCCTCGATAGCGACATCAAGACGCACACGCCCGTGCGCATTCTCTTCCACCCGCAGTTGGCTGAGCTTAAGGCCCTCACTTTCCTCCGTCCGCCGAAGTTGCCTGCGGAGTGCCCGATCGGCCCCGCGCCGTGCACGGAGAATCACGCCCACGTTTTGGACTGCGCCCGTGAAGGGCGTGAACTTATCCAGAGGCGCGAGTCCAGAGCAAAAATCCAGAAACACCTCGGCATTCTTTACCGAGTTTGGGCTGATGCTGCTGAGTGGGAGCTATCCAGGGTCCTTCAGACGGAGCTCATCATTTGGGGCTCCCGCGGACGTCGGCCTCGTTTGGCCTGGGTTTCGGCTCTGGATAAAGATTCGCGTCCCCCGACTCGGGATCCTGGTCTTGTTGCTGGCAGGTGGTTGTCCAGGACTACGAGATTCATCTTGGGGGCTTTCGACTCTGGAGATTCTGGAGCGCTTAAGCGTTATAGGGCCCACTTTCTGGATCCCCCTCCTCATGTTCAACGTGCTTGGGAAGGGTTTCAAGAAGATTATCGTCTTGGGTGCGATCTCCTCCATAGTTTTTCAGGATGTTTGTGAAGACGGGTTACGTTTTCGAGAGTTTCACGCTCAACTTGAACCTAGATTAGCAGAGTATGCTAAGTCTTCCTCACAGCGTTCTTTAAAAGAGTGGCGTAGCTGGCTTTTGGACGGTGTCGACAAAGGGGGAAAGAACGCCCACCGCTGGACTCGCGAGCTGAAGCCCTGGGTTGCCACGACCACGCTGTCGGCCGACGGGCTGGTTCTCTCGGACCCCATGCCCCTCCTGAAGGCGGAAGGGGAGCGTTTCGGGGCTCTTTGGGAGTCGGCCTCGCACCCGCCCGAGGATCAGGAGCCCCTCGGGTTCTTGGAGCCTTTGGAAGTTCTCTCGGCGGACGACCTGATAGCTGTGAGTAAGACTTATGCTTTAGGCACGGCTGCCAGCGTCGATGGGTTTCACATGAGGCATTTCGCCCTTATGCATCCCGACCTTTTGGCTGCCGTCAGCACCATGTTTTCGATGATGGAGGCCACCAGTCTGTTGCCCCACCCTGCCCAGGTGCTGCTCCCGTCATTGCTTCCGAAGCCAGCAGGAGGCTATCGCCCGATAGGGTTTTTTTCGGCACTCTACAGGCTGTGGGCTCGCGCTCGGCGCCCCTACGCAGAGCGGTGGCAAGCCGAACATCTGCGTCTTTATTTGGCATCTGGTTCGTTCAATTCTGCCTCGGATGTGGTGTATCGTCAGGGAGTTAAGAGCGAACATATCGTCGGTCGGGGGATGAGCTGCTGAAAAGTCTTATGGGACCTATATAAGTTCTACGAAACGATTCGGCTTCCCAAGCTCCTCGACCGTTGCCAGTTGCTCGATTTCCCGATGCAGATTGCCAGAGTATCCTATAGGGCTTATCGTGGGGCTCGTTTTATATCCTTAGGAGGTCTTCTTCACGGGCCTCACTTTGCCACGCATGGGGTGGTTGCTGGTTGTAGCATTGCGACTACGTACGTCAGGGTTTACATCATCCCCACTGTGGATCTCGTCAGGCTCCCCAAGCAGGTCTCCTTAGACATTTATATCGACGACTATGGGCTGTCGAGTTCGGGGGCTTCGAAATCGGTCGTGTCGTCTTTGAAACGGGCCTCAGTGGACCTCCTGGTGGCCCTGGAGACCGATATGGAGGCTACCATTTCTACCGATAAGGCGGCAGTAGTTGCTTCGCACGCCGATGTAGGCCAGGAGATGAAGGTGTTTCTTGGAGCGCACGGCGGCCCCTCGGCGGACACCAGCTCTGCCATCAACCTTGGGGTCGACGACGGCGCTGGTAAGGCTCGGCGCACCAAAGGACGGGGTAGGAAGGCCCAGGCTAGACAGGCTCAGTTTAGAGCACGCTGCAGACGGGCGCGGAAAGCTCGGCAAGCTCTAGGCCGACACACCCGCAGGATTTTTGTTTCAGGGCCGCTGGCATCAGTTACTTATGGTTCTGAGGTTTATGGGGTTTCTGATTATGAATTGGGAATGTTACGTTCTGGTTTTGGGAAGGCTGTCAAACCTTCGGCTGGGTCCAGGTCCCTTACTTCGTTGTGTATTCTGGAAAGGGACCCAGTTTACCATGCTGCTATTTCTCCGATTGCCAGATATTCCAGGGAATTGTGGGACGCCCAGGTTCAGCAGACTCCCTTTGCTCTAGGCTTCGCGGGGCTACGCGACGCCTGGACCCAGACGTGGGCCAACCCGCCAGCTGCGTGGCGGCAGGTGCGGGGCCCCATAGGTGCTATGTTTCTGCCCCTCAAGCGCATTGGCTGGAGCATGCCCAGCTACGCGCAGATGACGAACGACCTTGGCGTCACCTTCTCTCTCGCGACCTCCTCCCCCAGATTGATCAAGAACCTTCTGCGGGAAGCTGTCATTCGTCAACTGTGCAGGCTGTCAGGCGAGAAGCTCGGCGTTGGTGCCAGGCTATGTTACGATTCTGTGATTCGCGACCTCAGCAGCTCGAAATTCACGCCGTTCGAGAAAGGTTCGATCAGAGCCAATGTCTGCGGGGCCTGCTGGACCAAGGAGCGTGCAACCCAGTGTGGTTATCAACTCCAGGACACGTGCTGCGCTTTGTGCGGCGGGCCCTCGGACTCGATTTTCCACAGGCTTTGGGTGTGTCCTTATCCTGATGTCGCGGAGCTCAGACAGGAGTTTGTAGATCCCGATGTGTTGCAGGCGGCCAATGAGATCGATCCTGCTTCGTGTTCCATGGAGGATTGGATTTTGTTCACCAAGGGCCTCTTCCCACATCCAGGGGACCTTCACCCCCGTCCTGTTCCTGAATGTGCTCCAGAGTTTCGATGGGAGGTTGATCAAGAACATGAAGATGAGCAACTGTTTTCTGGTTCTTATGTTTTCATGGATGGTTCTTGTCAGAAGCACGTAGTGAAAGAATTAAGCAGGGCAGGGTTGGGCATAGCGGTTTTCGATACCCAGCAAGTTTTGAAGCTCAGAGCTTGGTCCCCTTTGTGGGATCGGTTTCCTCAGACCCCTCAGGCGGCCGAGTTCGGGGCTCTTGCGTATTCTAGTCTTTGCCTCACCGACCCTGCTACAGGGTACACAGACTGTCTGAATGTTTGTAGGGCCTTCCAGCTCGACCGTTCTAAGAAGCTGTCGTACAAGAGGCCCTACTCGGGCCTCATGATCAATGTTCTGGGGGCCCGTTTTTCCGATTTGCGCAAGGTGAAGGCCCGCGTGGCCGAGTCGGACGATCTTTCCCCCGAAGAGCGTTTCTTTAAAATCGGGAATGATGAGGCTGACAGATCAGCCAAGCTTGGGGCCGCTGCTCACCCCAGGTGTTCTAATGAGCAGCAGACAAAGTTGGACTGGCAGCTCAAGGTGTCGCGCGCAGTCTCGCGCCTTGCTGCCAAAGTTATTGTTTCTTGGCCCCGTCTGGACCTCTCGGACGTTCCCTTCATTGCTCCTCCTCGTCCTCACCGCCTTGGGGCGGTGGTGCCCGAGGGAGAACATGACTGGGCCTGGGTCAAGTCTTTTTGGGGGTGCAATCGTTGTCTCAGATTTCGCAGGCAAGCTGCGCGTCCCTCGATCGAGGGATGCGGAGGAGACCTGCCTTTTGTTGCCCGTTCGGTCATTGAACGGGGTCATTCGTGTCTGGCGCTCGAGTGCTCGAACGATCAGATCTTAATTATATGCACCCGCTGCAAAGCGTTTTCGACCCTCGGACAGTTTAAGCAGCTCCGCCATGAGTGCACCCGCCCACTCGCCAAGGCAGCGGAGTATTGGTCCAGGGTCAAACGCGGCTGGCACCCGAAGGAAAGAATTCGGGTGGAGTCAATCCCCATCAGGGAATAAGGCTGGTGGCTGGCAGGGCGCTCGTCAAACTCCTTCTCCATCCCTCCTCCCCCTCCTCCTCCTCCCTCCTCCTCTCCTCCTCCTCCTCCTCCTCCTCCTCCTCCTGCTCCTGCTCCTCCTCCTCTTCCTCCTCCTCCTCCTCCTCCTCCTCCTCCCCTCCTCCTCCTCTCCCCCATCCATCCTCCCCTCTCCTCCTCCCCCCCTCCTCTTCCCCTCCTCCTCCTCGTCTCTTCTATCCTCCCCTGGCCTCTGTCCTATCATCCATCCATGCATCCGCCTGCTTCTCCTCCTTTGACATCCTCTCGCCATGGAAAGAGATTACGAACCTCGAGGTTCGAGGTTTGTGCTGGAACCTCGAAGACCAATGTTCGAGGTGAGAGGTTCTCGGGCGTTTTCGTCGGTTCCCGTGGTCACGCGGCTCCACGCAGCTTCTCTCATTCTCTCGTCGGTTCCCATGGTTTTCCAGCCCCCGGATGCTCTCCAGCGGCTGCGCCTCGCCGAGGGCGCCGTGGGGGTGCCCAGGTCGTCCTGAGCGGCCGCCGGGGAGCCGAGCTGTGACTCGAGAGCCGCTGGGCCCCCCTCGGGTCGTGGACAACAACGACCACGACCAAGCCTCGGCCTCCAGGCCCTCGCCGGGCCCCAGGGCCGTCCGAGGACGACTCGGGCCCAAAAGCCGGTGCCAGGAAAGAAAGAGGCCCAGACCTGCGGGCAGCCGCGCTGCGACAAGAAATCACGACGGAGAGCATCCTCCATTCCTCCATCCGTCCTCCTCCCCTCCTCGCTCCTTCTCCTCCTCCTCCTCCTCCTCCTCCTCCTCCTCCTCCTCCTCCTCTTCATCCTCCTCCTCCTCCTTCTCCTCCTTCGTCCACCTCCCCCTCGAGGAAAACGACGCCCCCCCCCGTCCTCCCTGCATCAGCGTCGACCCCAGGACCTCTCCTGGGGCGAGTTCTGGCCAAGATTTCGATTCGAATCTGGCTTGGCGACGAGGACCCCCGGATGCCCCCCAAAAGATGAGAATCATCAAATTCATAGTCCTCTTCTCCGTCAGCTCCCTCCTCCCCTGCCTTCCAAGAGACGCGAATCCTTCACCAGAGCACAAGAGAATTCTGGGGCAGCGTCGGCTTGGCTGGGGTCCAGGGTGCCCGCTGGCGGCAACTGCGGTTGGGTTAGGGACTACTATCTGTGGTCAGTGCTTGACGAAAGAGAAGCCCAAGCATGTTGGCATGGCTTCGAGCTTGACCCTCGAGGAAGCTCCCTGGCCAAGTGCAGGTCGCCCCTCGCCATCAGTGGCGTGGTCAGGGCGTCCGCACTTGCTCTCTTGCTCCATGTCCCTCCCCTCCCCGCCCTTCCCTGCCACTCTCTCCCCCCTCCCAGCCGCTGTATCTCTCCCTCCCGTCCTTTCTCTTCCCTCTCTACCCCTCTCCTTTTCTCTCTCTCTCTCTCTCTCTTTGCTGGTTCTCTCTTTCTCTCTCTCTCTCTCTCTTTCTTTCTCTCTCTCTCTCTCTCTCCCTTCAGGGGCACGTAAGACTCGAGTACGCCGGAACTCGGGTTTGCCGACGCTTTTTGACGAGCGCGTCCTGGATTTTGACGGTCCAGTTTTCGTGGGATGTTTGCAGCGGGAGTTCGCGTCAAGCGTCATGGCCGCGTCATGTTCATGGTCTCCCTGTCGGGTCAACCTCGGTTCACCCAGCCCGAGTCGTACGTCCCTCCGACGTTCTCTTCTTGCATGTATGCGCATATATATATATAAATACATATATACGTATATCTGTGTATAGCTCGCCACCTGTGATTATACAGTTCGCCTCCTCTCTTATCCTCTTCCTCGTTCTCATCCTCCTCATTCTCCTCCTCATCCCCCTCCCCATTATCCTCATTCCTCATTCTCTTTCTCCTCCTCATCATCCTTTTGTGGTGCTTTCCCCACGGATTCCGATTGCGAGGATTTCAAATAGAATCCTTTTGTGCGGCTTTTCGAAAGACTTCGATTGTGAGGATGACCCATCGAATTCCTTTGTGGCGTTTCCCAAAACATTCCGTTTGTGAGGATTTCACATTGAATTGTCGTGTGTTGTTTTCCGAAGGATTCCTGTTGTCAAGCTTTCCAATCGACTTCCTTTGTGGTGTTTTCCGAAGGATTCCTGTTAACGGATTCCAGGCGTGAGGGTTCCCAATTGAAATCCATTGTGGTGTTCTCCAACGGATTACTGCTGTAAGAGTTCGCAAAGAACACTCAATCCAATTGCAGTTGCATTCCCTCCTCTTCTCGTTTCACCTCCTCCTCTCTTTCTTTCTCTCTCTCTCTCTATCTCTCCCGCAATCGAAGTCCTTTGAAAAACACCACAAAGGAATTCGAAAGCCTCGCAACAGGAATCCTTTGTAACGCACCGCGAAGGGATTCGCTTTGAAAAGCCTGAACCTGAATTCTTTCGAAATCGTCACCAAGAGATTTTATGGGAAAGCCTCACAACAGGAATCTGTTGGAGACCACAACGACAGGTTTCGACCACAAAGCCCCACAAGAGGAATCCCGTTGTGAGCCCACCGCAAATATATTCCGATTGAGGATTTCCCATCTAATCCTTTTGTGCAGTTTTTTGACGGATTCCCTTCCTGACGCTTCCAAACGGATCCCGCCGTAGCATTTTCCAAACGGTTCTCGTTGTGAGTCTTTGCAATGGCATCCCTTGTGTGGGGCTTTCCAATGCATTCCGTTTGTGACGCTTTCCAATGGAATTCTTCGTTGGTGCGTTCCGATCGATTTCGATTGCGAGGGTTTCCAATATATTTTTTGTTGTGTTGTCCAAAGGGCTCCTGGTTTGAGGCCATCACATCTAATTCCCTTGAGGTGTTTTCCAGCGGTTTTCTGTTGTGAGGCGTTCCCATGGCATCCCTTTTGGTGTGCGTTCCAGCGGGTTCCGATTGTGTGAGAGAGAGAGAGGGACAAACAAAACAAACAGGAGAGAGAGAGAGAGAAGAGAAAGAGGGAGAGAGGGAGAGAGAGAGCAATAGATAGAGAGAGAGGGGTAGAGGGAACGGGGGGGAGAGGGCGTTGCAAAAAGATGCTTTCTAGCTCTTCCCAGAGACTACCCTCATTGAAAAACTATGTGATTTCCAGCTTCCCCCGTTTTTCCCAGAGGCTCCCCCATTGAAAAACGCTGTGTTTCCAGCTGCTCCAGCTTCCCCAGCTTTTCCAAGAGACTACCCCATTGAAAAAAACGGTGTGCCCTCCAGCTGTTCCACCTTTTCCCAGAGACGGCTTCCAATCTTCCAGCTTTCCCAGGGACTGCCCCATAAAAAAACGCTGCGTTTTCCAGCTCCCCCAGCTGCTCCAGTTTGCCCCAAACATTACGCAACTGGGAAAAGCTGGACACGCCTGAGCACACAGCGTTTTTTAATGCGGTAGGATTTGGGAAAAAGCTGGAACAGCTGGAACAGCCGAAGAACACATTGTTTTTCAATGGTGCCGTTTCTAGGAAAAGTTGGGGATGTGGGGCATGCAATGTTTCAATGTTGTAGTCCCTGGGAAAGCCGGGCAAGCTTGGAAACACAGAGTCTTTCAATGGGGTAGTCCCTTGGAACAGCTGGACCACACACCGTTGTTCAATGGGGTAGTCCCTGGGAAAAGCTGGAGAAGCTGGAACCCACAGCGCTGTTGAATGGGGTTGCGAGAGAGAGAGAGAGCGAGAAAAAAAAGAGGGGGGGAGAGAGAGAGAGAGAGAGATAAGACGGAGAAGAACCAGCCGAGGATAACGAGGTGTATGATCACAAGGGGGCGCGACCATACATCCAAACATGTATACATCTATATATATACGTAGCACCCCGCAATTGCGGATAAGAGTGAGGGGGCGGGCGCGGGCGACGCGGGCGTCGTCGAGCCGGCGGACCTCGTGGCCCCCACCTTCCTTGTCGATGGCGCTCTCCTCCACCTCCTCCTCCTCCTCCTTCTCCTCCTCTTCCTCCTCCTTCTCCTCCTCCTCTTCCTCGTCCTCATCGTCATCGTCATCCTCCTCCTCCACCTCGTCCTCCTCCTCCTCTTCTTCCTCGTCCTCCCTCTCCCCCCCCTCGTCTTTTCATCATGGTCCTCCCATTGTCGTCCTCCCCCTCATCGGCCTCCATCATCGTCCTCCCATTGTCGTCCATCATCATCATCCTCCCCATCCTCCCCCTCCTCGTCCTCCTCCTCCCCCTCCTCCCCCTCCTCCCCCTCGTCCTCCTGCTCCTCCTCCTTTTCTTTCTCCACGTTCTCCTTACACCCTCTCTTCTTCCACGTTCTCCTCGTCCCCTGTTTACTCATCCTGCCTCCCCCTCCTTTCCCAAGATAACTGCAACGCAATCCTTTTTTCCACTTTATGCTCCCCGCCTTCTCTGATCAAGGCAACTCGCCAGGGCAAAGTTGCTGGACGGGCTGGCGTGGATGTGCGGGGCGTGAAGAGGTCCTTGCGGGCTCAGACGGCATGCAAGAATCCGCCGCCGCGCTTGTGCGGCGTTGGTTTGTTCAGTGAACGTGGTTTAGGTCGCGGGTGGGTCGCGGGCTCTCCGCCTCCACCTGGAAGGAATGCAAAAGCAGCCAGCCGCAAGCGCCAAAAAAAATGGTTCGTACACGGAACGAGGTTTGGGTCGCGGGTGGGCCGCGGGTTCTCCACAGGGAACGAATGCAAAGGATGCCCGCAGCAGGCGCCGAAAATATGGTTTGTACCCTGAACGTGGTCGCGGGTGGGCCGCGGGCTCTCCACCTGAAACGAATGCGAAATATGCCCGCCGCAGGCGCCGAAAAATGTGGTTTGTACCCTGAACGTGGTTTGGGTCGCGGGTTGGTCGCGAGTTGGTCACGGGATGTGTCGCGGGCTCTCCAATTGGAAGGAATGCAAAAAAAGCCCGCCGCAGGCGCCGAAAATTGTGGTTTGTACCTTGAACGTGGTTTGGGTCGAAGGTGGGTCGCGGGTGGGTCGCGGGGTAGGTCGCGGGTGGGTCGCGGGTGGGTCGCGGGTGGGTCGCGGGTGGGTCGCGGGTGGGTCGCGGGGTGGGCCGCGGGGGGGTCGCGGGGTGGGTCGCGGGGGTCGCGGGGTGGGTCGCGGGTGGGTCGCGGGGTGGGTCGCGGGGTGGGTCGCGGGGTGGGTCGCGGGTGGGTCGCGGGTGGGTCGCGGGTGGGTCGCGGGGTGGGTCGCGGGGTGGGTCGCGGGTGGGTCGCGGGGCGGGTTGCGGGTGGGACGACGACAACAAACAACAACAACAACAACAACAAACAACAACAACAAGAATCCGCACCGCGGAATTCCACATCAGCCACGCACCCAGGGACAGTGAATGACCGTTCGCCCCCCTCACTCTGATATACACATGTATCCATGTATCATACTCCCATACATCCATCTGTCGTAGATGTGTATGTATTGTTTACAAACCACAACGTAGCCCCCGCAGTTGCGGAGACGAGTGAGGGGTCGTCGGCAGCGGCTCCGAGAAAGAACGCAGCAGGCGCCGTCTTTCGTACGCACGCATTACGCAACGGGCCCACCACAGGCGCCGAATGTTTTTCGTCAAAGCAACGTGGGATGGTCGCGTGTGGGTCTCGATTGGGTCGCGTGCGGGTCGAGGGTGGGTCGCGGGTGGTTGGCGAGCGAGTTGCGGGCGGATCGCGTGTCGTCGCGGGCAGGTCGCGGGCGAGTCGCGGGCGAAGACGGCGACAACAACATGTCAACAACACACAGAACATCATCGACAACCATCCTCTCCGCGGAAGCCCCCTTCAGGCACGCACCCAGGGAAGGTGTATCGAAGGCGCTTCTGCCCGCACTCCGATATTTGCATGTATATATCTGTACATACATATATATATATATATACACAGGTATAGAGATGTACCAACATATACACCAGCATTGGTGTTCTCTCTCTCTCTCTCTCCCCCTCTTTTGGTCAATGTTTGCCCATTTGCAAACGCATCGCGTATGTAGTTGTAATCACACGTGAAACATGTACATGCTCATGTATAATGTGTGCAGCCCCCTCTCTCACTCACTGCCTACTATAGATTTGTCTGTTCCGATGCATGTTGCCAAGTGTGTGCGTTCACTTGTGCGTATATACATCGTGTACAGACGTCTCTGTCTCAGGCTCACTTTCCTTACCTTACTCATTTTGTTGTGCTCCATGTTGCCCATTTCTCTTCCTACACGTCCCCTTGGTTTTCCCCGCTTCCGTTATTTCTTGTCCTTCCTGTCTCCTTTTCCCCTTATCACGGTCTTTTCCCCGTATCCTCTCCGTCCCGTGTATCCGTATATTCTTTTCCATGCATTCGACGTATTTTCGTTCACGTGCTTCTTTGTCGTCTCTGAACACCCCTTCCCCTCTCGAGCATCCAAGGTTCTGTTTATTGTTTCTGCATTTGATTCCACGGAGTAATGGGGTGACAATCAGAATGAGAAGGAATGAACAGGATGAGGAGGAGGAGGAGAAGGACGACAACGACGAGGACGACGACGAACGGATAGAAACAGGAGGGGAAGGAGGAGTAGGAGGAGGACTCTTCGAGTGCCATCCCTCCCCAGCATCCGCAACCGTTCCTACCTCCTTCCCCAAGCCTCCTGGAGCTCCCGACACCTCCAGGACACCTCGTTGTATCACCCCAGACCTCCAGAAACTCCAGGCACCCCCCAGACATACCTTCTCTTCTACCTCCCTCTTTCTCCTGCCTTCTCCCCTTCGCCTTCGCCCTTCGGAGAGCGTCCCCAGGGCCCGCCCTGGAGCACTCCCTGACCTTCGGGTGTCCAGGCGGAGCCGGCCGTGGCAGCGACGGGACCCCACCCCCCCGCGAGGCCCCGGAAGGGCAGGAAGCCTACAAGGTCCCTTCCGCCCGTCTCCCCGTCACGTGACTCCCTGACGGCTCGACGGCCTCTCGACACTGGCCCCCAGGGTTCTCGACCTTGCCTCCCGAGCCGTCTCTTCTGGCGGCGCCCCGGGTCCCGGCGAGGGCCCCCTGGGAGGCCCGAAGTCGACTAGACGTGAGAACGACCTTTCGAGGGAGTGGCCTTTGGTGTGGCTCCAATGCAGCACACCCGATCGCTGAGCGCATTGCGCCAGTGGTGGCTCGCGCGCTCGGGTTTGCCCCCGGAAGCCGCGCACCAGAGGTCACCCTTGCCCAGGGTCACCCTTTCGTGTAGCCCACGAAATCGCTAGGAACGTTCCGTCGCCTCTTGCTGCTGCGCTTCCGCCATGCCTCGCCGCTCTCTCTCCCTGCCCTCTTCCGCCACCCAAAACATATGCCCAGCCACCCAGTGGATTGTGCCTGGGCCTCATGGCGCCGGTGGCGGGGTACAGGTCACCACTCAGAGCCATCGACTACCTACACCGCCGCCCTCCCTGGAGGGTTCTCGGAGGTTTTCAGTGTATGTATTTCGTGTCGTGTATATATATATATATATATATATTATATATATATATATATATATATATATATATATATTTCTCGGAGGTTTCTGTGTATATATGTTTCTCGATCTATCGCAGAGTTCGTCGGAGGTTTCTGTGTATATATTTTCGTGGCGTGCCCTGAGGGCCCTCTGAAGGCCCAGGCGAGCGGCGCGCCCTTCCCCCTTACCCCCCCCCCACGTGCCTCCCCGGTCGGTCGTCTCTTCGTCGTCGTTTTCCTTTATTTGCACGTGGCTCCTCTTGTGCTTGTGAAAATCGGGAGCGGAAAAGAGGGGGGTGATGACTAGGGGGAGGGGGATTTCATGGCGCGGGCCATGATATTTCCCCAGATTTCATGGCGCCTCTTCTGATTTCATTACGTCCCTGGCCCCTCCACTGGGCCGCGCACATGCCGCCGGTCGTGATTTGCACCCCCCCATCTTGCCGCTCCCGAGAAAAAGTGTCTATTTTTTCTTGCCGCCCCCTCCCCCGACCGCCCCCCCTGGCTGCATGTCAATGCTGGAGGCCGCGCAGGGAGCGCGCGGCGTTTTCTCGGGCGGACGGCAGCGGGGGGGCCACAAGCGCGGGGGGTGGCGCGGCAGCGCTGGGACGCGTTTTTTTTGTCGGCGAGGGGCCGTCTGGGTCCTCGGGCAAGCAGTCACGCGCGCGAGACCGCACAGCGCTCGGGGGAGGGGACGCCCGAGCGATGGCGAGGCGGGGACCGAGGACTGCGGGGCGGTGGCCCCTACAGGAGGGGCCCTCCTGAGCTGCCCCCTAGACTGCCACCGCGGCCCCACAGGATTCGGGAGGGAAAAAAGCACAGACACAATGAGTCGTCGATTCCCCAGAAAACATTGGAAAATATGGGAAGTGGGGGGAAGACAAAGACCCACAACATACGGGAACTTTTTGGGGAATAGGTTGATTCGTGTGTATTTGTTTGTATGTCCTGGAGCCCAAGGGAACTTTTGGGGGAATAGGTTGATTCGTGTGTGTTGATTTGTGTGTCCTGGAGCCCCTTCAGGGACGCAAGGCGGGTTCGCGCGCTTCGTCACCCCGCGTTTGTTGCCCCCACCCCCCTTCCGTTCACGAACACCCGAAATGTATGTGTCTACGTGTGTCGCAGGCCACAGGCGAGGTGCGCGCCTCGCCGGGGCAGAAAGAGGCCGCGAGAGGACGACGAGGGGGAGGCTTGCCACTCCTCCCTCCTCCTCCTCCTCCTCCTCCTCCTCCTCCTCCTCCTCGTCCTCCTCCTCCTCCTCCTCCTCCTCCTCCTCCTCCTCCTCCTGGGGCGCCCTCCTGGGGCGACGCGCGCACCGAGAGATCGTACACGCCGGTCGTTGAAAGTAGGTGTTTCGGGATTTCCAGATCCCAATCTATTTCAGGCGCCTTCCTATTTCAAGAATCGACATGGTTTTGCTGTGTTTTGTTATTCTCTGGGAGGCCCTGGATCCAATCCACTTTATCCGCCTTCCTACTTCATGTTTTTACCTACTTTTTCCGACCGACGTGTAGAGCATAAGCTCCGTGGCGGACGCTCTCTGGCCATACCGCTCGGTGGACTACATACTACAGGATTGCTGCACTATGCGTATGTTCGGGTCTCACGCAGGCTTCCGAGGAGGACACGTCATACTAGACTATCCTTGTGCCTCCCAGCAGGAGCTTCTCTCGAGAGGTGCTCGTGTCCTCTCGGGTGCCCTCTGCAGCCAGTACCGATTGCAGGCGGCGGTGGTCGTGAGTGGGGCCACCTCTTGATTGCCCTGCTCTCCAGCCGTTGCGCTGATCCGGGCGCCTTCTCCCAGGGCTTATGGTCAAGGGCTTCTGCGAAGCGACACGCGACCCACGTCATCCCCGAGCGCCAGCGCCCCGCGGAGCGGAGCGACACGCCATCCGCTCGCAAGGCCTGCGCAGCCACGTCCCGTGGCCCCCGAGCGCCGGCGCTGCGCGGAGCGGAGCGAGACGCCCGCCCGCCTGCGGGGCATCTAGCGTCGCGCGTCGCCGGGACTGCCGCCGCGGCGTCGGCGTCGCCCCAGCAGGCTTGAACCGTATGAGCGTGGCCCCCACGGGGGGCGATGCGCGCACCGAGAAGTCAATCTCCCAGCACATGCGTCGCGGCGGGCGCGTTCTGGCCGCACCATCTCGGGAAGCGACGCACGACAAGATGGGTCTACTACAGGTTGGGGTCGGACGCGCGCCTCCGAGGAGGACGTCCAGTACTGGTATGTCTCTGTGCGTCCCACGACGGTTCAAGCCAAAGTTCCTCACCGTGCGTTCCCGGCCCGCTCGGTGCGCGACCCCATGTGGTCGCCGAGCGGAGCTCTTTATCGAGCCCGAGCCGCGGCCGAACGGGCTCGGCCCCCCCCCTACCCCCACCGCCACTGGCGAAGGAGTGCTGTGCATGCAGGGCAGGAGGAGGAGAAGGAGGAGGAGGAGGAGGGGGAGGAGGTGGAGGGGGAGGGGGAGGGATAGGGAAGGAGGAGGTGGAGGAGGAGGTGGAGGAGGAGGTGGAGGAGGAGGAGTGTTAGGGAAGGTGGAGGCGGATGAGGAGGAGAAGGAGGAGGACGACGACGAGGAGGAGGAGCAGGAAGAAGCAGGAGGAGGAGACGGAGGAGGAAGAGGAGGAGGAGGAGCAGGAGGAGTAGGAGGAGGAGCAGGAGGAGGAGGAGGATGTGTAGGAGCAGAAGGTTCGAGGATCAAGATTTTTGGATTGAGGATCGAGGGTCGAGGATCGAGACATCCCTCCTCCCTCCTCCCTCCTCCCCCCATCCTCCCCTGCTCCCCTCCCCCCATCCTCCCCTTCCCCTCAAAATCCCCCTCCCTCCCCTCCTCTGCTCCTGGCCCCCTCCTCCCCCCTCCTCCCCCCTCCCCCCTCCCCCTCCTCCCCTCCCCCCCCCCCTCCCCTTCCCCCTC
>CAUYUJ010014262.1:298709-301209 GCA_963575745.1 Prorocentrum cordatum | reverse complement strand
CCACTACCATCAGAACTGTTACTTCGACTCCTACCACTATTATTATTACTACGACTACTACTACGACGATTACTACGACTACTACGACTACTACTACTACTACTACTACTACTGCTATTACTAATAGTAGTACTACTACGACGTCTACTACTACGACTACTGGTACTGTTATGATTAATATTGCTGATACTTTAACTGTGACTACGAGTACTACATCTACTGCTACTACTACTACTACTACTACTACCACTACTAATACCACAACCACTACCACTACCACTAATACTACCACGACTACTACCAGTACTACTACGACTACTACTACTACCACCACTGCGACTACTACTACGTCTACTACGACGAATACTACCACTACTACTACTACTACTACTACTACTACTACTACTAGTGCTACTGCTACTACTACTACTACTACTACTACTACTACTATTACTACGACTACGACTGCGACTACGACTACTACTACTACTGCTACTACTACTACTACTACTACTACTACTACTACTACTAGTACCCCTGCTACAACCACTACTACGACCACTACTACTACTACTACGACTACTACTACTACTACTGCTACTACTACTACTACTACTACTACTACTACTACTACTACTGCTACTACTTCCACTACTACTACTACTACTGCTACTACCAGTACTACTGCTACTACTTCTTCTAGTAGTAGTAGTAGTAGTAGTAGTATTACTACTACTACCGAAACTACCACGGTTACAACAACAAGAACAACTACTACTACTACTACTACTACTACTACTACTTCTACTGTACTACTGCTACAACTACTGCTACTACTACCACTACTACTACTGCTACACTACTACTACTACGACTACTACTACTACTACTACTACTACTACTACTACTACTACTACTACTACTACTACTACTAGGGTCAAACTTGACTCATGGACTGGAAGGCTCGGGTTTGGGTTCGGGCTTGGGTTGAGTTTCAATCGGGAACCTCCGTATTGGAAAGATAAAAAATTCGTGGGATTTCAATAGACATGCAATAATAATCTAATAGAGTGCCATTAGAATTCAGTAGGTATCCAGTAAGATGCCTTCCTAACGAACTTCAGTAATAATTCAATTAATTCTTCGAAAACGTATGGGAGCCAAACACGTGACCAAAGAAGGGGCAATAGGTGAAGTGCCACATGCACAAATCCCGAATGAGGTTCTCGTAGACTGATACTGAAGGCCCAGCCAAAGTACCGGCTTTAAATACGCGGGAACTACTGCTAAGCTCTGCTGAGCCTCGCGCAGCCCCGTGAAGACCTGCGAGACTCTGCTACAGTCTGCTGAGCCCTGCTAAGTCCTGCTGACACCTGCTGAACTTTGGTAAGCCCTGCTGTGAGCGCTGGCTAGCCCTGGTGAGCCGTCCTACCCCTGCTGGGCTCTGCGAAGCCCTGCAGCGCCCTGCTTGGCGCTGCAGGGCCCTGTCAGTTCTGGTAAGCAACGCATCGCCCCGCTGAGCTCTGCTAGTCAGGACGAAACCCTGCTGGCCTTTGATGCGTTTTGCGTGGTGTGTAGTGTTTTGTGTGTCGTGGTGTGTTCTGTTGGCTGTGTTGTGTGTGGTGCGTTGCGTGTTGTGTGAAATGTGCGTCTGTTGTGTGCGCGCGTGTGACACAGCTGACGACGACGAAGACGACCGCAGCCGCGACGATCTGGGAACTGGCTTCTGACATCGCGTGGGTCGCCCACTCTTGAGCGATCTGCTCACTTGGAGGCTCTCCTGGAATCATGATTTCGGACCGCGGAGCGATTTCCGTGAGTCCTGGGGCCCCACAATAATAACACCCTGGGCGCGTTCAACCTTGCGCGCCCACGCTGGAGCGCAAGTGGTCATCTTCATCTCCTCGATCACCGTGCTCTAAGAGGGCCCCGACGGGCCCGAATGAACGCACTACGTTCGGTACTTTTTTTACGCACCGAGGCCTGCCCGGTCTGGCAAGCGTCAAAAAAACAATGCCCATTATGATGGCGGCTTTAAGACGGCCCCGAGGGCCTTCAATACGACCCCACAAGCTTTGAGCGCCCCCTCGGAGACCTCCTGAAGCCTCTCGGCAGCTGCCAGGGGCCTCTCGGGAGCTCTCAGAAGCCTCCAAGGAATTCCCAGATGCCTCTCGGCACTTAGAATGCTCAGGGGCCTCGCGGGAGCTTGCTGAAACCCTTCGGACGCGCGCATGATCCTCTCGGGAAACCCCAGATGGGCCTCTCGGGAACTCTCTGGGTTCCCACTTGGAGCTCTTTGAAGACGATCGAACTTTCCCAGAAGCCTCTCGGGGGTTTTCAGGAGCCTCTCGGGAACTACCGGAAGCCTCAGAGGACGCTCTCAGAAGGTGTCTCGGGAAGTCCCAGAGGCCTTTCGGACGCTGTCAGAGGCCTCCCGGGGAATCGGGACGTCTCAGATACCTCTTCGGATGCTCACAGGGGCCCCTTCGGGAGCTCTCAG
>CAUYUJ010014262.1:281209-293709 GCA_963575745.1 Prorocentrum cordatum | reverse complement strand
TAATTTGCGAAATCTGCTTATCTTTATATAAAAATGTTTGGGGATTCTCACAAGGATTGTTTTCATTTTCAATACAAAACTGGTGTTTCAAAGGTTTTGCAATGTTTTCAAATTCCCAGCCAGCCGAGCCCCAGACCCAGTCAGTTCTAAAGCAGTTGCGCATTTGTGTTTGAGAGTTTTTTGGACCCTCGCAAGGATTCTTTGTTGTTTTTTTGATTGTTTGAGGTGTTCAATGGTTGTCCAAGTGTTTTTGGATTCCCGGCCAACCGAACCCCAGACCCAGTAAGTTCTGAAAGTATGTGTGTATATGTATATGTATGTATATCAGAGTGAGGGGGCCAAACGGTCATTCACTGTCCCTGGGTGCGTGGCTGAAGTGGGATTCCGCGGTGCGGATTCGTGTTGAATATTATTACTTCTAAAGAATAATTATTGTTGGGCCCCCTGGTGCACGCCCCCCCTGCGCCGCCTAGGCCGCAGCTACATTTTCATCATTTTCGTGAGGAAGCCTCAGGTAAAACGATGTGATCCAGATCCGGTTGTTTTGTTGTAATCCGTTTTCCCTTGCAAAAAACACTATAAAATGACATTTCTTGTTCTAATATAATCAAATTTCAAGAATCCCTTGCAAAAAATAAGGTAAAGTGGACATTCGCGCGCGCAAGACGAAATCCTTCCAAAACCTTAGTGTTCGCAGCGATTTTAACATAAAAACATCAAAAAACCAATGGTTTTTCAACAAAAAAAATGTCAAAATCTCATCCCGCGCGCTCTTGCGGATTCGTAGGAAACCCAACACTTTTTAAACATTTCTGTCAAACGGGCTTTTGCGAGCAACTTTTTCGAACTTCTGCGACAACGGTTGCGCACCTGCCAGGGCCATCATCCCTGTCAAATAATACCATGCGGGACACATTCGTTTTTTCTTCGCGCGCGCACGCCGTCGTCGTCGGCCGCGGGGCCCTGAATAGTAGCCACGGTCGTCCGCATGCCACGAAGTGAAGTGTCCGAACGTCATAGGGCGGGAAGCTGGGTGTGGGTGGTGGCGAAGAGTCGTTTGGAAATTTGGTAGAGCTTGAACCGGCCCCCCCACAAAGTGGGGGTATTGCCCGCCTCCTATGAAAACCCTGGCACTGGTGAGAACGGAGTGTCCCCAGTCTTAAATGATTGTTGTTGTTGTTGTTGTTGTTGTTGTTGTTGTTGTTGTTGTTGTTGTTGTTGTTTGTTGTCGTCGTCCCACCCGCAACCCGCCCCGCGACCCACCCGCGACCCACCCCGCGACCCACCCCGCGACCCACCCGCGACCCACCCGCGACCCACCCGCGACCCACCCCGCGACCCACCCCGCGACCCACCCCGCGACCCACCCCGCGACCCACCCGCGACCCACCCGCGACCCACCCGCGACCCACCCCGCGACCCACCCCCGACCCCGCGACCCACCCCGCGACCCACCCGCGACCCACCCGCGACCCACCCGCGACCCACCCGCGACCCACCCGCGACCCACCCCGCGACCCACCCGCGACCCACCTTCGACCCAAACCACGTTCAAGGTACAAACCAACATTTTCGGCGCCTGCGGCGGGCTTTTTTTGCATTCCTTCCAGGTAAAGAGCCCGCGACCCACCCCGCGACCAACCCGCGACCCAAACCACATTCAGAGTACAAACCACATTTTTCGGCGCCTGCGGCGGGCATCTTTTGCATTCGTTCTAGGTGGAGAGACCGCGGCCCACCCGCGACCACGTTCAGGGTACAAACCAAATTTTTCGGCGCCTGCGGCGGGCATCTTTTGCATTCGTTCCCGGTGGAGAATCCGCGGCCCACCCGCGACCCAAACCACGTTCAGTGTACAAACCAAATTTTTCGGCGCCTGCGGCGGGCTGCTTTTGCAGGAGGAGGAGGAGGAGGAGGAGGAGGAGGAGGAAGAGGAGGAGGAGGAGGAGGAGGAGGAGGAAGAAGACGACGACGACGACGACGTCTACGACGACGACGAAAAGGAGGAGGGGGGAGGATCGGGAGGGGGGGAAGAGGAGACGATGAGGAGGAACATGACGACAATGGGAGGACGATGATGGAAGGACGAGGGGGGGAGAGGGAGGACGAGGAAGAAGAGGAGGAGGAGGAGAAGGACGAGGTGGAGGAGGAGGACGACGATGACGATGAGGACGAGGACGAGGACGAGGAAGAGGAGGAGGAGGAGGCGGAGGAGGAGGAGGAGGAGGAGAGCGCCATCGACAGGGAAGGTGGGGGCCACGAGGTCCGCCGGCTTGACGACGCCCGCGTCGCCCGCGCCCGCCCCCTCACTCTTATCCGCAATTGCGGGGGCTGAACCGACCGGTCACTCACTGTCCCTGGGTGCGTGTCAGAAGTGGACTTCCGCGATGCGGATTCTTGTAGTTGTTTGTTGTTTGTTGTTTGTTTTGTTCTTGTCGTCGTCCCACCCGCGACCCGCCCCGAGACCCAACCGCGACCAATCCCACGACCCACCCGCGACCCACCCGCGACCCACCCCGCGACCCACCCGCGACACTCCCCGCGACCCACCCGCGACCCACCCGCGACCCACCCGCGACCCACCCGCGACCCACCCCGCGACCCGCCCGCGACCCAACCCGGGACCCCCCCGGCGACACACCCGCGACCTACCGGCGTCACACCCGCGACCCACCCGCGACCCACCCGGCGACCCACCCGCGACCCACCCGCGACCCACCCGCCACCAGCCGCGACCCACCCGCGACCCCCCCGGCGACCCACCCGCGACCCACCAAAAATTTTCGGCGCTTGCGGCGGGATTTTTTGGCATTCGTTCCAGGTGGAGAACCTGCGACCCACCCGCGACCCAAACCGCGTTCAGTGTACAAAACAAAATTTTCGGCGCCTGCGGCGGGCTGTTTTTTTGTGTGAATTCCTTCCAGCTGGAGGTGGAGAGCCCGCGACCCACCCGCGACCCAAACTACGTTCATTGAGCAAGCCAAAACTTCGGCGCCTGCGGCGGGTTTCTTTTGCATCGGCGACGCACCCGCGACCCACAGGCGACCCACCCCAAGACTTACCCGCGACCCACCCCGCGACCCACCCGCGACCCACCCGCGACCCACCCGCGACCCACCCGCGACCCACCCGCGACCCAACCCGCGACCCCCTGACAATTTTCGGCGTTTGCGGCGGGTTTCTTGTGCATTCGTTCCAGGTGGAGAACCTGCGACCCACCCGCGACCCAAACCGCGTTCAGTGTACAAAGCAAAATTTTCGGCGCCTGCGGCGGGCTTTTTTTGTGAATTCCTTCCAGCTGGAGGTGGAGAGCCCGCGACCCACCCGCGACCCAAACTACGTTCATTGAACAAGCCAAAATTTTCGGCGCCTGCGCCGTGCCTCCAAGGAGCCACTGTCGTGGGCTCCTTGGAGGCACGGCGGAGCAGCGGAGTCAACGGACCCTGGCGCGACCTCGCAGCTCCCACAACCGTCGCCACTTTTGCGGGCTCCTGGGAGGCACGGCGGAGCAGCGGAGTAACCGGACCCATCCGAGACTTCGCTTCTCCTTGTGGGTGGTTGCGCGAACTGCGCAACTGGCGCCAAGTTCGTGGGCTCCTGGGAGGTACCGCGGAGTAGCGGAGTACTCGGATCCAGGCGGCACCTCGCAGTTCCCACGGGGGCTGCGAACTATGCAACCGTCGCCACCTCCGTGGGCTCCTGGGAGGCACGGCGGAGTAGCGGATCCAGCCCGTACGTCGCGGCTCCTTGGGGGAACTGCGCAATTGGCGCTGGTGGGCTCCTGGGAGGCACGATGGAGCAGCGTAGTACGCGCACCCAGGCGTGACATCGCTGCTCCCTGGGGGGTGCGAACTTTGCAATTGTCACCACTTGCGTGGGCTCCTTGGAGGCACGGCGGAGTAGCGGGGTAAACGGACGCAGGCGGGACCTCGCAGCTCCTTGGGTGGGGCTGCGAATTGCGCATCTCAGTCGCCACTTTCGTGGGCTCCTGGGAGTCACGGTGGAGTAGCGGAGTACGCGCACCCAGGCGGTACCTCGCTGCTCTCTAGGGGGGCTGCGAACTGCGCACTCGTCGCCACTTCCGTGGGCTCCTGGGAGGCACGGCGGAGTAGTGGAGTCAACGGACCCAGGCGAGAGGTTGTAGTTCCTTGGAGGACTGCGAACTGCGCAGCTGCGCCACTTTCGTCGGCTCCCGGGTGGCACGGCGTGGTCGGGGAGCACGCGCACTCAGTCGAGACTTCGCAGCTCCCTGGGTGGCCGCGAACTGCGCACCCGGCGCCACTTTTGTGGGGCACAGCAGAGTGGAGAGGCACGCGGAGCCAGGCGGGACTTCGCAGCTCCCTGGGGGAGCAAGTTTTCGTTCCATTCGTGGGCTCCTGTGAGGCACGGCGCTAGTAAGGGGGCACGCGGATCCAGCCGAGACCTCGCGGCTCCCCAGGAGGCTACGACGTGCTCAGATGTCGCCACGTTCGCAGGTTCGCGGGAGGCACGGCGGAGATGGGGGCAGCGCAGATCGTGCATATTTGGCGATGTGTTCGTTTGTATGGGGCACCCATGCACATGTCCGCCTCGCGTGGAGAAGGGGTTGTGCGCGTCTGGCGTAATCAGTTTGAAACGTGAGAGGGCTATACCGAGTCGGGTGGCACGCCCACGTTTGTAAGCGGTTCTCATGGGGCCTTCGGTGCGGCTCTTTCTGAGGCCACGAATCGAGTGAGGGATGTGCCGAGAGGGGTGTGACGCCAACATATGGACGGTGCCTTTGGAGCCTCATCGATCCAAAAACAGAGGACACCACCCTACCTACGGCCCTCAATGCTGCGCTACGGCCCATCGGGCGCCGTGGCGTATACCATGCGAAAGCCAAAGCCGTAATTTGATAGGATGTGCTAAGGTCCGTGGGGCCGTAGGTGGGGCGGTGTCGTTTGTTTTCTTGTCCACCTTAGGTGGAAATCTCCATGGGGCCACGAAACGTGTGAGGTGTGCGCCGAAATCGGAGGGCAGAGGCATGGATGTGGAGGAGGGGGGATGCCAGCGGGAGGGAAGGAGACGTGGGGCGTTGTTTCTTCAAAGCGAGGACCTAACACCACAGGATGGTTATGACAAACATCTGGGTTCTCGTCGTGTTCTCCCCCCCCATCCCTCCTCCCCCATCCCTGTCCTCCTGCCCCTGCCCCTCCTGCCCCATCCTGTCCTCCTGCCCCATCCCTCCTCCTGCCCCTGCCCCTCCTACTCCTTCTCCTCCTCCTTCTCCTCCTCCTCCTGCTCCTCCTCCTCCTCCTCCTCCTCCCCCAACTCTTCCTTCCCGCCCTCCGCCCCCGCCCCCTTTGGTCCCATCTCCGCCCAATCCTACCGGCCCCTCCCCTCTTCTCTCCTCCTCCCTCCGCCTTCCCCCCCGCTCCCTTCCCTCCCATTCGCCCCTTTCCCCCTCCTCCGCACTCGATGCTTCTTGTCCCCCTTCTCATCTTCTTTTCCACTTCCTAGTTCTTCTCCATCTCCTCGTCCTTCCCTTTCTTCTCCTCCCAGCCTTCCTCCCTCTTCCCTGGGTCCCAGAGTGTCGGGTTCTTGATTGACCTTTCCTGGCCACGAGGTAGCGTGCCCGATGCCAGAGGCCAGGAGCGGAGTCATATATTGCCATAGTTGCTTGCTCCGTCGATCTTCCTGAGCTTTCAGACACTCGACGTCTTGTTTTTTGTTTCAAAACGTGGACCCCTGGAGGTCTCGACCCACTCCCGGGGCCGGCTTGTTTCATCCTGCGTCGTGCTTGGATTGCCCAGGGGGGCCAAGCGAAGGCCCCCAGATGCAGAGAGCATGGGCAATCTCCCGCCGTGTCTTTCCGACGACTTGAGTCGGAGGTTGATAGACCTCCTACCTTGATGCGTCGATTAGCGAATTGGCCGTTTTTGATTCGCGAGAGGGCGTCGTGGCCGTCATTTCTGCGGGTCCAGGTCCGTCGGTTTCGGTCCTAGGCCGTTTTCACTAAAGGGTGGTTTACTAAAGGGAGGTTTGCCCACCGCCGATTGAGGGGGTCTGGGCCGGAGTCCCCCCTCCTCCTCTGCCACGAGGTAGTATGCCAGTGGCCATGGTATCCAGCAGCGCCATGCTGTCATGCGTGCCTGTACCGTCCAAGCCCTGAGATCCGACATCACTGAAACATGCAGCATCGCAACAAGGAAAATTCGAAATTCGACCAGAGTCATGATCCCGATCTGTTCGCGACATTCTGCCAGCCACATCGATCCATGAGGGTCCTGGGGCCCGAAACAATGCATAGCCTCCCGGCGCGAAACAATGCAACCCAAAGAATTCAGGGTACAGTCAACCCGCATAGTAGGGATGGGCAGCCTTTCCAAGGGTACCCTTGCATCCTTGCCTCCTCGGTTCATCCCTGGACACTCTCGCGGGCCGCGCCCCGCTCGAGGAGCTTTCAAAGGGGCGACCGAGGCCCCTGCATCCTTCTCGTGCATCCTTGCTGTACGGGTTGACTGCACTCCCTCCTCCCGCTCCTCTGCCCCCGCGCGGGAGGATCTCCTCCTCGCCACCGGCCGCATCGGCGCGTGGCTGGACAGGCTCTCGGTCGCCGTCGCCACGCGGTGACGGCTCCACCCCGGCGTCGTTTCCGTCCCCGTCCTCGTCCTCGTCGTCCTCCTCCTCCTCTTCCTCTTTCCTTCTGAGTCTTCTTCCTCATTCTCCTCTTCGTCCTCGTCATCCCTCTCCTTCTCCATCTCCTCCTCCTCCTCCTCTTTCAGCTCTTCTTCCTCCTCATCTTATTCCTCTTCCTCCTCCTCCTCCTCCTCCTGCTCCTCATCATCCTATTCCTCTTTCTCCTCCCCTCCTCCTCTCCTCCTCGTCCTCCTCCTCTTCTTCCTCCTCCTCTTCCTCGTCCTCCTCCTTTTCCCACTTCTTCTTCTCCTCCTTATCATCCTCTCCTGCTACATCCTTCCTTGGTGAGTAATTCATCCCTGTCGCACCCCCCGAAGTGTTGGTAGGGTGGGCCAGGCGTTTCGCCGAAGATTATTATATCATGTATACTCTTGAAGCTTAAAATGTTCAACAGTTTCTCAGTTGGAAGGTGTTGTTTAGTGTGGTTCTCTCCTGAGCGCAGCGCACACTCGTCGTTGAAGTTTGCAGCAGCTCCGAGGATGCAGGGCGGGCCGTCTTTGAAATCTGGTTCTTGCCTGGGTGCCGCGCACATGTGTCTCACGGATGGAAGGGGTGGTGGTTTTCAAAACGCTGCTCTCGCTTTAGCTCCGCGCGCATTCGTTCTTTTAATGTTGCAGCAGTTTTTCGAATGAAGGGAGGGTGGTTTCCAAAACGTGTCTCTTGCCAGGACGCCGCGTGCATTCGCCTTACAAGATTGGCGTCCGACCCGGCCACTCCAAACAATTTCGGCCAGGTCGTTTTCGTTCTGGTCTTGCAGCGTTGGGTTGCCCATGTGCAATCGGTGGCAAGCAATAGAGATGTGGCATTGGCGTCCCACCACTTCCTCGTGCAGGCAGACGTAGACACTGTGGCGTCGACCGAGGCTTGCCGAAAACATACGCCAAGGCCCGACCTGCGGACACTATGACCGCCAGAACCGCTGCGCTTCGGCCCCCGGCGACGAGATGGAGGCCGCTGACGTGGGCGACTCCGCCGTCGACGTCATCGACACTCCGGCGTTGGCTTTTGAGGACAGCCGCCGGTACTGCCTCTTGCGCCACCGGCGCGCACAGGGCCGGGGTGGCTGGAGCACCTCCTGGCGGCGGGCGGCTGGGACCAGTTACGGCGTTTGCGTGAAGCGGCCGCGCGGAAGCAGGGCAACCTTCGCGACCTCCACGGCGACCTGTGTGGGTCCGAGGCCCGCGCAGACACGCTGGCGAACTTCTTGACGGAGGTGTAGTGGGCCGAGAGGGAAGCCACGCCGATGTTGACGACTTCCCTTGGCCACGACGACGACTTGCTGAGCTTGGGGCATATCGAGGTTTCGGCGGTGACCGAGGCAGCCAAGCACATGACGTGGGGCAGGGCGCGCGGCAGTGACAGCATCCCGGGCGACTTCTGGAAAGCGGTCTGCACCCGCGACACACCAGCGAAAACGTGGGCTTGAGCAGTGTGCCGTGCCGGTGATGCTGGGACCAGGGCGCCGTTCCAGATTCTTGGCACAGTTCTTTCGTGATTGCTTTCTTCTTGAAGGGAAACGCTACACTTTGCGGCCACTGCAGGCCCAGTGTGCCTGTTCCAGGCGGAGCACCAGATGTTTGCGACCCTATCCTCTGCTGTTCGATAGACGCCAGCGCCGATGGCCGCACTTGGGGCTCCCAGTTAGGCTTCAATCGCGGCACGGAGCCACGGACTCCATTTGGATCGCCAGGAGGCGGCTGGACTTGACGTGGGCGAGCAGAGAGGGCCAGCTGGCGCTTCTCGCTCTGGACTGGGCCAAGGTGCTTGGTAGCGCCATGCTGTTCTCGAACTGAAAACAGCGCAGCGTCTCGGACTCCCAGATAAAGTTGCGACCATCGTTCGAGCCATCTACACGGGCAGAGAATCCGTGGCTCGCGAGGCCGGTGCCAAGTTTGGGGACCCGCGAGTAGCGCGCGGGAGTTTGTCTAGGGTCTTTTGTGGTTTCTCTCTCCCTGTTGCGTTGCATCTTCGGGGGGCCTCGCTCGTCCGCAGAATCGGTTTCTGCGACGGGACAGACAAAAGGTCCCCCGAGCATGCAACACATAATCCGTGCCCCGTGGCCACGGTTAATTGCGGCCGTGCTGCGGCACGGCGACGGGGGCATACGGAGGGACCGCACGGCAGACGCAGAGGGGCCTCGAGCGCGGAGCGTGCGCAGGCGTACGTGGAGGCTCTTAACTGCCGCTGGCGCGTAATGGAGGATGACGATTAATAAATGACCGGGGGTCGTGTTCACGCGGCGGCGCCCGGGATGACGATTGGAAAAAACCGGCCGCGGGCAGGACAACTTTTTTTTCAATCGTCCTCCAGTCAGAAAATTCATGCAGAAATAGCAGAAAACTATTTGTTTAATCGTTCTCTCATTTTTTACGAATCGTCATCCCGCATTACTACGGCTTCAAGTTGAACATGTGCATTCTGTTGCCGCTGTCTGCGGAACATATCGGAAGGACATCGTGGCCGGCACGGGCGAAACATATCCTGGACGTTCTGGCGCAATCCACTGCGAGTTTCAGCTGATGACCGCGGCCCTTCCCTGGCAGTTACCCCGAGAGCTGTTCAATTGGGGCAAGCTCGAATTGTAGCCAATCCAGTGCCAGGGGCGCGTGGCGAGTCCTGACAGCGCCCAGATCCCCGAAAACGACTCTATGGTATATTTGGGAAGTGTGTTGGCGGCTGTTGGATCCCTTGCTTCAAAGCTGAGCAGGCGACTCGTCTGCACCAGGTCCGAGGTCGACACCGTGGCCCGAGTCTGGTACCGTTCTTCCCTCTCTGCGCAGCAGAATGTGCGCATCTTCGAAGCCTGCGTGCACACAAAGTTGTTGTAAGACTTGCACGCGGCATGGCTCCGGAAACGCGAGCTGGCCCCAAACTCGACACTTTCTACATGAGGCGTTTGAGGAAGGCTTTGAGGATACACGCTGGTCGTTTGAAATAGTCATTTCTGGACCCCCAGATCCCAGTCTACTTCAATCGACTTCCTATTCCAAGAACCGATCTTGTGTTGTTGTTTGTTGTTGCTTCTTTCTGAGCGGGCCCGAACCCAATCTGCCTTCTTCGTGGTCCGACCTAGTTCTTCCGACCAGCGGGCGCCGCACTCATACGTCAGGCACACATCGAACGCTGCAGTTTTGGGCAGGGCTCGCCGGCCGCCCCTGAATCAAGTCTTGTTGCACGGCTAAGTTGTTGTTGTGTTCTTTTGCGCAGATCGCTTGGCACCTGTGCGATCATCTGGTGCCGCGCGGTCTTCCTGTCGTCTTCTTCGCACCTGCGTCCGCCGGCCGTCAGGCGCCCCTTGTGCAGGTCGAATCAGCCTTAGTCGAGACAGATGCACGAGCTTGCTAAGAGAGTATGTAAGAGCACCGTGCACGACCTGCGACACCTCGCATACCCAGCTGAAGCATTGAAAGCCGCTGCGCGGCACTACCGCCGATAGTGACGTATCACTGCCCCTGTGCTTCGGCATCCGGCTTGCAGTCATTCGCTCACGGATGGAAGGCGGGCGGTTTCCGGAACGCGTCTTTCGCCACAGCGCCATGCACATTCGCGCTGCAAGCTGGCAAGAGTTTCAAGGATGGCGGCCGCTTTGTTTTGAACACGTGCCTCTTGTGTCCAGCATTCGAGCTGAAGGTTGAGCACTGTTTCATTGGATCGTATGCTTGATGTCCCGAGACTTGTTTTCTGGCATTATTTTCGTTGGCCGGATGCAACATACATGTTGATTCGCAGTGTTGATGTCCCTGGATAAGCGTGTTGGGGCCATTTCGGATTGTACGGACGCAGCGATCACGTTGATTCGCAGCGTTGGCCTCCCAGGAATGGCGTTTTGGCCTCCAGTGCAATTGAGGGTTCGCAGGCGGTGGCCTTCCAACGGGACATCTCCCGCAGCGCAAACAAATACGCAGTGGCCCATGAATCGGGGGACTTCGGGGGGGGAGGATCTATGGCAATTTCGATCATGCGTCTTGGGTTCACATTGGTCCCCGTCCTCCTCCTCCTCCTCCCCCCTCCTGTCCAGGTTGCTGCGTTCCTCCCTCTCGTCATTGCTCTGGGTCTCCCTGTCCGCGGCCGGCAGGGAGACCCCCTGGAGGCAGTAGTTCTTGACATTGGGGGAGATTATGATGATGATGATGATGATGCTGATGATGATGATGATGATGATGATGCTGATGCTGATGCTGATGCTGATGCTGATGCTGATGATGATTATGATGATGATGATGATAAAGATAAATATAAAGATAAAGGTGATGATGATGATGCTGATGATGATGACGCTGATGATGATGCTGCTGATGATGATGCTGATGATGATGATGATGATGATGATGATGATGATGATGATGATGATGATGATGCGGAGGAAAAGGAGGAGTAGGAGGAGGAAGAGGAAAATGAGGGAGGAGGAAGGAGGAGGAGGAGGAACACGAGGAAGGGGGAAGGAGGAAAGAGGAGGAGGAGGAGGAGACGGAGACGGAGGAGGAGGAGGAGGAGGAGGATGAGGAGGAGGAGGAGAGGAGGACGCCGACGAGGAAGAGGAGGAGGCGGAGGGAGGGGAGGAGAGAGGAGGAGGAGGAGGAGGGAGGAGGAGAGGAGGAGGAGGAGAGAGAGGAGGAGGAGGAGGAGGAGGAGGAGGAGGAGCAGGAGGAGGATGATGAGGAGGAGGAGGAGGGAGGAGGAGTGAGAAGGATAAAGGTGGGAAGGAGGAGGGAGGGGGGGGAGAGAGAGGGGGGAGGTAGGCGCGCCCGCGCCAGATCTGACATCTTACCTCTCTCACCCATCCCTTCCCATGTCGCAGATTTTCTGTTGTCCGCGGACGCATATCATAGCGGACCTGGGAATCCCAAAGGGACCCCATCGTGTCATGCGCAATCGGGAAAATGATGCTGCGCTCTATGGACGAGGAGGAGGAGGGAGGTGGGGGCGGATGAACAGGAGGAAGCGGAGGAGGAAGGGAAGGAGGAGAAACAGGAGGAGGAGGACGGAGGAGGAAGATGACGAACAGCAGCTGCAGCAGCGGCTGGAATTGAAGAGGCGGGAGGAGCAGGACGGTCTGGGAAAGGCGGGGGGGAAGAAAGGAACGGAGCGACAACGATGAGGAAGGACTCGGATCCAGAAAAGTGGCGCGCGCTGGGGCGAGCGTGCCATTCCGAACAAGAGGAGCAAATCGCATTTTCCGAAAATGCAGCACACGCTTCAGTGGGAGCAGCATTCTGAAGGACCGAGAACAAACGGATTGTCATCACCCGTGGGACACACACCAATGTTTGAAACCAGGCTTGTGCAAACAATACGCTGATGGAACCGTCTATCTTCCAGACGCTTCAATGGTATATACGGGAGCGGTATGTATATCAAGGTATGTGCGCTCGCGCCATTTCTGACACCCTACCCCTCACCCCTCCCACCCATGCCTTCCCATGACGCCGGATGTTCCTCTATCCGCGGACGCGTGTCGTAGTGGATTTGGAATAAAACAAAACGGCCTGGCCGCGTCGCCATGCGCACTCTGACAGAAAAAGGAAGCTGCGTGCAGAAGCAGCAGGAGCTGAACTGGAAGGAGAGGAGGGGGGGCGGAGGAGGAAGAGGAAGGAGGGAGGAGGGAGGAGGGAAGTCCCATCCTCCTCCTCCCCCTCCTCCTCTTCCTCCTCCCTGCCCCTTTGTCCTCCCCTGCGCCCCGCTTCCAGAGCGGCGCTGCGCCGGTGGAGGGGGCCCTGGCTGGGCTGCGTTTTTTCTCCACTGTTGTCGTGTTTTTCTCGGCGCGGGCCCCCTGCGGGGAGGAGCCCTTTGCTGCGGCGGCTGTCCAGAGCGAGAGCTAGAGGGACAGGTTTTTCAGGGCG
>CAUYUJ010014262.1:261209-276209 GCA_963575745.1 Prorocentrum cordatum | reverse complement strand
ACTACTACTACTACTACTACTACTACTACTACTACGTCAGCTACTACTACGTCATCTACTACTACGGCAGCTACTACTACTGATACTGCTGCGACGACGACTGCGACTTCAGCAGCGACGCTGTGACCGCGACGGCGAAGGCGGCCACGGCTGCGACCACGACGGCCATGCCGATCATGACCGCGACTATCATGGCAAAAACGACTCTGACGACGACGGTTTTCCCGCCGCCGCGTTTGATAGCGCCCGGAGGGGAGGTCAGCCGGTTGATCTCCACGAGGGACCACCGAGACCTGCCTCGGCTCTCCAGCGGGCTGCAGCCGCCAAAGGCTCGCCGTCCGTCGCGGCTCTCCCGTCCCCTCCTCGTCCTCCCCAGGAGATCCTGGCGTCGTGCTTCTTTCGCAGTGTGCGATGGGGAGGGGTTGGGATGGGGGGCGAGGGGAACGGGGAGGGAGGGGAAGTCTCAACCCGCCTCCTCCCCAGGCATGTGTAAAGTCCCGAGGACCCCTCCCCGGGACCAGCCTTTCGTCCTGAGCCCTTCCTTGCCGGCCTCTCAGGGCCCGGTGGGAGCGCACGGAGGCCGAACGCTCCCAAAATTCTCCCGTCCTGATTTTTCAGACGATGCGATCATGTCTTGATCCCTCCTCCTCCTCCACCTCCTCCTCCTCCCCCTCCTCCTCCTCCTCCTCCTCCTCCCCCTCCTCCTCCTCCCCCTCCTCCTACTTCTCCTCCTCCGCCTCCTCCTCCGCCTCCTCCTCCGCTTCCTCCTCCTCCTCCTCGGCCTCCTCCTCCGCCTCCTCCTCCGCCGCCCCCCGGGCGCCCAGCTTCGGAGGCCAGGGGCATCTGAGGGACAAGCGCCCCGCCCCAGGCTGCTCCTCCACCGCGGCAGCGCCTCCAGAAGAGCCTCCGCGGGCTCCACAGCGGCCGTCTGACAGCCGCATGCCCGGCAGCAAATCGTGGGCGCCTCCGAGGGCGCGAAGCGCTTCGCGCTTCGCGTCTCGCGCTTCGGCTCCGACTCCTCCTCGTCCTCCTCTTCTCCCTCGGGGTGCGGCTGGCGAGCGCGAAGCCATGCGTGCTTCGCGCGTCGTGCAGCGCGGAGCGCGAAGTTAGGCGCCCTTGCAGATCGCGGGAGCCTCGTGCTCGGTAGATTCGTGCGGCGTCGGCGTGCCGGCGACGCCGGCGAAGGCGTTTAAGATTCAATTTTGCGACGCCAGAGCACCGATGGACACGGGGACGCCACTGGACCCGACGGTTCTAACCTTGAACTATCGGGGCCGCGATCGATTCAAGGTTGAACGATCGACGCGGTGTCAAAACCTGTGTGCGCGCCGACGCCACACGAGCCGTAGTTTCGCCTTTGGAATGCACTAGCGTCGAGTAGCGTCTGGTAATCGACGGAACAGCGCCGATTTAGCACCGGTCACCGCCGATGTAGCGCCGATTTAGCGTGGATGTAGCGTCGACTAGCGTCGACTCGCACGAACCAGCACGATGTTATGGAAGCCCCCCCCCTGAGTTGCCACAGAGTCGGCACGACAAGTTTGGCTACACTGATGATGTTCCAACCTACTTTGGTCTTGATCACCAGAATTTCGAGCACCAAGAAAGTACCGACACTTGAGGGCTTTCACGGGTCGTGCCCAGGGAGGCGATATTCGTTCGATTTGATAATTATACTTCTCTGGGTGCCCGAAATTCGTTCTGGGATGTGGTCCTTAAGTACGATGGGAGTTACCTAAGGCTACACGTTTGTGTGGCCCTCCGCTGGAGTGATTTTTCGTTCGCGGTTCGTCGGGGGAGGCAGGCCGCTGCTGTCTGTCGCACAGGGCGCGGCGACCGGCAGACCGCGCACCAAGGTTCCCTTTGATGGGCCTCCTTTCCACCACCACCAACATAAGTTGGAGGGCGAGGGGGTCCTCCTCCTCCTCATCCTCCTCATCCTCCTCCACCTCCTCCACCTCCACCTCCTCCACCTCCTCTCCCTCCTCCTCCACCTCCTCCTCCTCCTCCTCCTCCAACTCCTTCACCCCTCCAACTTATGGTGGCGGTGGTGGAAAACAGACCCATCACCTTTCTGGGTCAGGCATGCGTGTGGCCCAGAAGGGTCCAGTCCCCGGGGTCCAGTACCCAGGTTCCTTCGGGACCGCTGCCTGCGGCTGCAGGCCAAGTCTCGCAGGCCTCGGAAGAGCGGGTGCGCCACGAGAGGTTCGGGGATCGGCCCTGAATGGATCGGGTATGGCCAGGACCCCAGGTAAGGGGACCCGGTTAGTGGTAGGGCCCCGGAGCCTTTGAAGTGGCCAGAGTTTGGGCGCCGCGTAATGGGGGGGTCATAAATGGGGGGGTGTCGCAGGTGGTCCGAAAAGGTACCCAAACGGTGCCTAAACGAGCCCCCTGGGGCTCTGGAGGGGCCCGAAAGGGGCACGAAAGGGGACCTTTTTTGACCCCCCCTTTGTGACCCCCCCATTAAGCCACGCCCAAAGAGTCACTCAACCAGGGTTGCCATAGCTGGTGTTTTTTCGGGTGACGGCAGTTCCGGTGAGTGGAAATGCGACGGGGGGGCGCCCCCAGCACAAATCACTAAACCAGGTTCCACTAAACCCAGTTCTGCCAACGCCCGAATGGAGGCGATGGAGAAGGAGGGGGAGGATTGATGTGGATGGGGAGGAGGGGGAAGGGGATGATGGGGATGGGGAGGAGGAACATCAGGAGGGAGGCGGCGTCATCGTGCCGTCGCCGCCGACGCCACCGTCGTCGTCGCCGTCGCCGTCGCCGTCGCCGTCTCCGTCGTCGTCGCCGTCGTCGTCGTCGCCCTCGCCGTCGCCGTCTCCGTCGCCGTCGCCATCGTCGTCGTCGCCGTCGCCATCGTCGTCGTCGCCGTCGTCGTCGTCGTCGTCGTCGTTGTCGTCGGTATTGCGTCGCGATCGAAAACCAGTTTGAGAGACCCTTCCTGGGGGCCACCTTGGCAGGTTCTACACCCCAGAATGGTTTCTGACAGCCGGGGCGGCCGACACAGTCCCCCAGACGCGGGACATCATGGATCACCAATGTTCGAACCTATTTTCGTCTTCAACTTTGATGGCGTCAGCGTCGTTGTGTCGTCATCGCCGTCGTGGTCGTCGTCTCCGTCCTCGTCGTTGTCGTTGTTGCCGTCGTCGTCGTCGTCTTGGTTGTCGTCGTCGTCGTTCTCGCCGTTGTCGACGTCGTCGTCGTCGCTGTTTCCGTCGCCGTCGTCGTCGCCGTCGCCGTCGTCGTCGCCGTCGTCGTCGTCGCCAGCGTCGTCGTAGGTGTCGTCGGCTCTGCGTCGTGATCGAAATCCAGTTTCAGATACCCTTCCTGGGGGCCACCTTGGCAGGTTCTAAACCCCAGAATGGTTTCTGCCAGCCAGGGGGACCGAAACAGTCCCCCAGACGCGAGACATGATGGACCACCAATGTTCGAACCTATTTGCGTCTTCAACGTCGACGGCGTCAGCGTCGTTGTGTCGCCGTCGCCGTCGTCGTCTCATTCGTCGTCATCGTCGTCGTTGTCGTCGTCGTCGTGGTCGTGGTCGTTGTCGTCGTCGTTATCGTCGTCGTCGTCACCGTCGCCATCGCCGTCGTTGCGGCCGTCGCCGCCGCCGACATCGTCGATGCGGCCGTCGTTGCCGTCGTCGACGCCGTTTTCATAGCCGTTGCGGCGTCGCCGCCGTCGCCGTCGTCGCCGTCGCCGTTGCCTTCGTCGTCACTGTCGTCGCTGTCGCCGTCGCCGTCGTCGCCTTTGCCGTCGCCGTTGCCTTCGCCGTTGCCGTCTCCGTTGCTTTCGCCGTTACCGTCGCTGGCGTCGCCGACGTCGTCGCCGTCGCCGTCGCCGTCAGCGTCGTTGCGGCCGTCGCAGTCGGCTGCGGCGGCGTCGTCGTTGCGACGGCGTCGGCGCCACCCTTGCCACAGGCCCTGCCGCTCCCGCGGTCCGCCGCCGCCGGCATCGCGAAGGCCCTCGGGGAGTGGTGGGGGGAGGAGGAGGAGGAGGAGGAGGAGGAGGAGGAGGAGGAGGAGGAGGAGGAGGAGGAGGAGGAGGAGGAGGAGGAGGAGGATGAGAGGAGTTGATGCGGGCCACAGGAAGGGCGCTCGGGTTTCCTGCGCACAACGGGTCACTCGCAAAGGCAGCTGGAAGCCCCCCCCCCCCACCGCGCCGCTGCCGCGCCCGCGTCGTCGCCGCCGCGGTTCGGCGGAGCAGCCGCCCCACCCTCTTCAGGGCTCGTTTCGATTTCTCCGCTGCTTGCGATACCCAGCGGGCGCCAGTTTGCTTCTACACCTCACAACTTACACAGTATAGTTTGCGCCACATAGCTTGCACCATACAGCTCGAACCACACGTCGCCTGCACCGCATTGCTTGCGCCGCATACCCTTTCACAACACAGCATGCACCACATAGCTTGCACCACACATGTGTTGCATCACACTGCGTGCGCCACGTGTAGCTTGCACCACACATATATCGCACTACACTGCTTGCACCACGCGCAGCTTTCACCACACAATGTGCACCCTATAGGTTGCACACATAGCTAGGACGCCAAGGCTTCAATAACCCATTGTTTAGTATTCACGCTGGCAAGCACGAGCATCATTATCGTGCAGCTGTGTTTTATAACGTCGGCGACAACTTGGCTTGTGCAACCCCTTCTGGCTACGGTCACGGGCACGGCCTGGACACCTTTACGGCCACGCGCTATCACTCTTAGCCCCACAATGCGGCGCGAACCTGATCCGACGCGGCACTCCCCCGAGTCTGAGACTCAATTGCTTCGCACATTGCTTGATCGCTGGCGTTCCGCCGCGAGCTCGTTACCAATCCAGCGCCGCTGCGCAGCGGTGGTTTACCTCAAAGGCTTCATGGGTTCAAATGAGGGTCTTTTGGGATGCGTCCTGGCAGCCTGTTGGAATGCTCTTGGAGGCCAGTCTAGGGGGATTCTGGGGAGCCCTTAGGGATGCATCGTGGGAGCCTGTCGGGGCCTGTATGGGGACTCCCTGGACCACCTGGGGGCCTCCGGGGGACCTCCTGGCAGTCCCGAGGGTCGTCTCGGGGCAGAGTGATGTCATTGTCTGTTCGGGCTCCCCATCTTAGATTTCTGTGGACCCCTGTTGAGGCCATCTTGGGCCGTCCTGGGTGCATTCTTACTGCCCTCTTGGCCCGTTTTGGGGCCCTCTGGGTGTAATCTTGGGAGCGCCAGAAGGTCAAAGAGGCGCGAACATTTTCCCAAAACAGAGATTGCAATTAAGGGTTCCTACGTCTGGAAAATGATCTGGCGGTCCAGCGGCTCCGTGGTCGCCGTCGCCGCCCCGTCGTCGCCTCATCGCCTCCCGTCGTCTGGGCCTGTCCAGCCGTCTGGCGGCTCCGTGGTCTCCGGCGCCGCCCCGTCGCTGCCTCGTCGCCGACCGTCGTCTGGGCCTGCATTGCTTTGCATTGCTTTGCACCGCCTTGAACAGACTGCACACCATAGGTTGCATCACATAGATTCTTGAAGGGGGGGATTACAACCCGGTCGTTGAAAGCCTGTACTCTGAACCCCCAAATCCCAATCTAGTTCAAGCGCTTTCCTACTTCAAGAACCGGTAAGCGTTTGTTGTGTGTTGTTGTTATTTGGGAGCGCCCCATTTTAACCGCCTTCCTATTTCATGTTAGTTTGTTCTAGCTACTTCTTCCCACCGACGTGTAGGATCTCCACCCCCTCCCGAGGCTGGGGTTATCGACCGCCCCTGGGGATATGCAATGTACACACGATGCTTCCCCATCGTGTATTATACATTCAATTTCGTAGCATCCCAGCCAAGCCGGCATCAACCTCCCCCCTTCATCCCCATCGATTGATAAGTTTATGCTAGCCCCTTGCACAGAATGGGACGAAGTGCGCACGCGCGCATCGTTACGCGCGCATGCTAAAATCAAGCGACAAAACCCTAGTTTCTGTAGGGTTGCAATATCGGCGGTCCCTCCGAAACCAGATCGAAACACATTGTTCTGCAACATCTTCGTTCGCCAAAACAGTCTGCCCGCGCGCTGCTGCGAACCCTTCAGGAAGTATGTGTTCAGCCATGTCATGAACAGCCACCACCAGGGCTTCTCGCGCGCGCATGTCGAAATCATCGCCGTCGTCGCGGCAGCGTCGTCGTCGCCGTCGCCGCTGCCGTCGTCATTGTCGTTGCGGCGTCGCCGCCGTCGCCGCCGCCACCTCCGTCGTCATTGTCGTCGCCGCCGTCATCTTTGTCGTTGCGGCGTCGTCGTGGCCGCCGTCGCCGCCGCCGTCGTCGCCGCCGTTTTCATAGCCGTTGCGGCGTTGCCGCCGCCGTCGTCGTCGTCGTCGCCGCCGTCGTCGTCGCCGTCGCCGTCAGCGCCAGTTGCGGCGTCGCCGCCGTCGTCGATGTCGTTGCGGCGTCGCCGCCTTCGTGAGTGGCTTCGTTGTCGTTTCCGTCGTCGTCACGGTCGTAGCGGCGTCGCCGTCGGTCGTCGGCGGCGGCGTGCGCGTCGCTGCGCCGCCAGCGCGCGCGCCGCGCCGCGGGCACCGCCGCGCTGCTCGCAGGCCTGCCCGCGCATGCTCGGGCCGCCGGCGGAGGGCGCCGCGCGGGCGCCGGGGCCCGCGCTGCAAGGAGCGCCCGCGCGACCGCCCTGCCGAGGAGGCAGGGGCACCGATGCACCGCCACCCCTTCTCCTTCCGCCGAGGAGGCACCGGCACCCATCCTCTAGAGAAGGAGGCAGGGGCACCTCCTTCTCTACGGTAACAGAGAGTGGCATAAACATAAAATCAGAGCGTGAATTACCTACCCCGCTTTCGCTTCCAGGCAAAACCAAGCCATACCACGCGCCTCCTCGTCAAGCGGCCTGACCAGTACAGGCTGCAATTTGCGTTTGGTATCTCTTGGAAGCGAGGGTGGTCAAAAGCGAGGTAGGTTTGTTTTCCCCCTATAAAAACTCGGAGGTCCGCGCGGATTTCTCGGATCGGCGCTGGACCCCCCTCCCTGGCGCGCGGAGCGCGCCAGGGGCGGCGCCGGAGGCGCCTCCGAGGGGGCCCCAGCGCCGATCCGAGAAATCCGCGCGGACCTCCGAGTTGTTATGTTTATGCCACTTTTTGTTCCCCTAGTCTCGCCCTGGGATCGAAGAGGAGCAAAACGGCGTAAGCATGCAGCCACCGCGCCCCGTAAGGACGCGCGCCTTCGTCTCGGGTGCCCTCGTGTCCCTGCCTCTGCGGCCCGTCCTCTGCCTCGGCGGCCCCTCCTCGGCCGCCGGTTGAGAACTCCCCACTCCAGCCTCCAGTGGTTCTGCGTCCTTACCGCCCGTCCCTCATACACGCTCTGACTGTACACGCCGGTCGGAAGAAGCAGATAAAAACATGAAGCAGGAAGGCGGAGCAAGTAGACTGGGTGCAGGACCTCTCCCGAAGAATCACAAACCACAGAAAACAACGCATCGGCTCTTGAAGTAGGGAGGCGCCTGACGCAGATTGGGACCTGGGAGGCCAGAACTACTCCTTCCCCCTCGCTCGTCCTCCTCTTCCTCCTCCTCCTCCTCCTTCTCGCTCCTCCTCGCTCCTCCTCGCTCCTCCTCGCTCCTCCTCGCTCCTTCGACTGCAGACCAGACTGCCGGCGCTCCGCGCGGATTCCTCGGTGCGGCGCCCGGCGGCCCCTCCCCCCCGCCCCCCGGGGGGCGGAGCACCCAGGGCGGCCGAGGCGCCGAGGCCGGCGCCGAGGTGTCGCCGTCGACGGAGGCCCCCAGATCTTCACCACCCACCAAACCACCCCAACCCAACCCGAAGGCTCCAAATTGCCCTCGATTTCCAGTGGGGGGGGGTCGGGGAGTGTTGAGAAAACACATATGA
Organism: Prorocentrum cordatum; assembly: GCA_963575745.1. Taxonomy (NCBI): domain Eukaryota; class Dinophyceae; order Prorocentrales; family Prorocentraceae; genus Prorocentrum; species Prorocentrum cordatum. The sequence goes on along the minus strand of CAUYUJ010014262.1, from coordinate 268,358 downwards.
AACCCTTACCCCCCCCAACCCGAAATTCGGGTCTTCGGGTTGGGTTGGGGTGGTCTGGTAGGTAGTCAGATCTGGGCGACGAGGCGTACGAGTAAGTCGGGCCTGTCCCTCTGCAGGAGGAATATTCAAGAACAGTCGAAAAATAGCCAGGGGGCGATTTTCTGACTATTTTGGACCATGGTGGAGTATGTTTTGACGATTTCTTCCCCGAAGAATTCCCCTGTATGGGGACAGGCCCGACTTAAGCGTAAGAGTGACCTTTCGCCGGAGTGACCTTTCGCAGTAGCGAGGCGTCCTGGCTCGCCTATAGCCCTGCCAGACGATGTTCTAATAACCGTTCGTGGTTCCCTCGAAGTGTTATTGGAGCGTTTCTGGGTGAGACCGTCTTGTTTCAAGACATCGGTTCCATGTTCTAAGAAAATTGTTTTTGTGATTAGAACATGTTTGGGTTCTAAGAGCATTTCGTGGTAGGACTATAGGAATGCCGAGGCGGTCGGTCCCTGCTCAATCGACGGAGGCCCCCAGATGTGGGCGCTGCAAGGGGCCGGACTTCCAGAGGCCCCGTTGTGTCTTCGTCGACGGAGAGGAGGGCGCGGATGTGCGGAGGTCTTCGTCGGAGATTTGTTCGCAATCCTGGCCGGCTTTCCAACCTCGCCACGGGCGTTCCAGGGGGGGCCCAGATCGTCCCGAACGGCCACCAGAGAGCCGAGTTATGGCTCGAAGACTGAGTGGCCCAGGAAATCGATGATGATGATGATGATGATGATGATGATGATGATGATGATGATGATGATGATGATGATGATGATGATGATGATGATGCTGATGCTGATGCTGATGCTGATGCTGATGATGATGATGATGGTGGTGGTGGTGGTGGTGGTGGTGATGATGATGATGATGATGATGATGATGATGATGATGATGGTGTGAGGATGCGGAGGAGGAGGACGAGGAGGAGGGCCCTGAGGTCCTGGCGTCGCACAGGTGTTCTTGCAGGGGGTGTTTGTGCCTCGTTTCGGGCCCTGCGACCCTCACGGAGCGCCCTGGCTCGAACAGTGCGGCAGGAAGATGGGGTCGAGGATTCCTGTAGAGTTTTTTTTCGTGATGTCGTATCTCAGAGATGTTCTCGCTGGCTCTTGGAGGTTTTCTGGTTCCCGGGGTGCTTGCAAGCAGCTGCGCCCCGTCGGACGCGTGCGGAGGGTGCCCGAGCCAAACGGCCGCTGCTTCAGGCCGAGCTATGGCCCGAACGATACCAAACGACATCCCTCCCCATCATTCTTCCGGACCTACCGCCCTAACCTTCTGACCCTTGTTTGATATGATCGATGTTGGTGTCCTTGAACTTCGTAAGGTTTCCACGAGTTTCGACGAGTTCTTGCGCACCTTCCGCGGATGTCGGAAGGTATGGAAAGTGGAGGTGGAGTGATGGTGTGTTCAGCCCTGGTGTCTTTCCTCGATGTCGGCTTCTGGCCCCAGGGCGATCAGAATTGGATGCAGGACGAAGCACTTCCCCCGAAGGAGCCCCCGGCTCCGACGAAGTGCGCTGGTTCGAGAGGGGATGGAGAGAGGAGGAGGTGTATCGAGTTACGTCTAGCAAGGCGCTGATGAATATTACTCGCGGCAACAATGCTCAGTCTTTCTAAGAGACGACAGAATCTGAGGAAAAGGAAAAGAAGGAGGAGGAGGGGGAGGAGGAGGAGGAGGATAGGGGGATGGGAAAGAGAAGGAGGAGAAGGAGGAGGAGGACGAGGAGGCTTTCGAAGAGGAGGAGGAGGTGGAAGAGAATGAGGAGGAGGAGGGATGGGGGATGGGAAAAAGGAGAAAGAAGGAGGACGACGAGGAGGACTTCGAATAGGAGCAGGAGGTTGAGGATTTTGAGGAGGAGGAGAAGGAGTAGGAGGTGGAAGAGGAGGAGGAGGAGGATGAGGAGCCTCCTCCCTCCCTGCCCCCTTTTCCCTCCTTCTCCTTCCTGCTTGTCCTGCTCTTCCGCCAGTTGTGCTTACCAGTAACTGTTTCCCCTTTATGTTATTTTTGAAGTGTGTGGTGACTCCTCCTCTTCCCTCCTCCCTCCTTTCTCTCCACCCTGATCCCTCCTCCTCCTCCTCCTCCTCCTCCTCCTCCTCCTGCTCCTCCTCCCTCGTCTCTCCCCTCCTCTCTCCTCCTTCCTCCTTCCTCCCTCCCTCCCTCCCTCCTCGCCTCCTCCCCTCCCTCCCGCCCCATCCGAGGAGCCCCGGACCCCGACGGCGCCGCGGCCCTCGCCCCCGCGGACGCCGCCCAGCGCGGGGCCGCCGCGCTGCTGCGCGCGGGCGCCACGGCCAGGGAGCCTCCGGAGAGCCGCCCGCCGCGCGCCGCGCGCCGCACGCGCGCGCACGCGCCGTGCTTCAGGAGGGGAACAAAACACACAGACACAATGAATCGGCGATTCCCAGAAAATATGGGAAAATATGGGAAGTGGGGGGGGGAGACAAGAACCCAGAACATATGGGAACATATGGGGGATATCTTTATGTGTGTGTATTTCTTTGTGTGTCCCAGTTCCCCTTCAGTGTTGCTGGCGCGTGGCGGGGGGGGAGGAGGTGGGGGGTCAGGGGAGGAAAAGGTACCCATACCTCCACCCCTCCCTCCATGCTTCCCCTTTTCGGGGCCTCCTCGGAGGCCCTCGTCGCCACCGCCGGGATGCTCGTCGGGACTTGCCCCGGGAGAGGTCTGGGGAGTAGCGACATCAGTACTTGTTGGTTTCCCCAGGGGCGGGGGGGGAGGAGGAGGATGGGGAGGAGGAGCAGGGGGAGGACGAGGAGGAGGAGGAGGAGGAGGAGGAGGAAGAGGAGGAGGAGGAGGAGGAGGAGGAGGAGGAGAAGTGGGAGGGGGAGGAGGAGGTCCAGTGCAAGCCTAAGACACATCCGCAAGTTTGCAAGGTATCCTCCCTCCAAGTTCCCTTGTCATAGGTCCTTACAGGGTGTGATTCTGCACAGGGAGGTGCCCCCTTGGAAGACAATCGCTTGAAAGTCCTGAACCGTGCCACAGTACCATTCCTGGGACTTCAATGCCGGATCAACGTTACTGTTGCGTCCTTGCGATGCCGGATCGTGCCAGAATATCATTCCGTGGACTTCGACACCGCGACCCAACGTGACTGTTGCACCTAAATCGTGCCACAACGCAATTTCTGTAACATCAACCATTGGAATCCTTGAAACAGTCGTTGTCTTAAGACGCAGATGCACCGCGCTAAGGCGAGAGCCTCGTTTATACCAGGAGCTCTCCATCGTCGAAATTCCTTCTAACTTTACGACGAATGCGCGCGGTGCTAGCGCGACAGCCACATTTAAAACAGGAGCCGCGCCTCTTCCGTTAAATCCTTCTGAATGTTTAAGACGACTGTGCGCGGCGCTGAAGGGAGAGCCACATGTTGAACATGGTCCGCCTTCCATCCATTGACATCCTGCAACCTTATAAGCTTTCTGACCACACATGGTGAGGACATCTCAGGCGAAACGCCTGGCCCGCCCTACCGATACGTCTCGGGATGTGTCAGGGAGGAGCCACTAATAAGGAACAGGCATTCAGGTGGAGGAAGAGGAGAAGGATGAGGAGAACGAAAAAAGAGGCGATACCACTCCGACGATATGAATTTTCAGGCATTCCCGATGCAGGCATTCGTTGGCCGCTTTCGGGGCCCAGGGCTCTCAAAGACTAGTCCAGGGCGAACAGAAGCTACCCGATTCACATGATTTTCAGGTGACCGGTTTCGGGGCCCAGGGCTACCAATAACACGACCAGGGCGAACAAACATTTCCCAACGGGCAGGGGTCGTGACCGCTGGGGCTGCGATTGAAACGACAACGACGGCGGGTGTCAAGGGGAAGGGTGGGCGGGAGGGAGGGGGCCAGGAGAAGGAGGGACGAGGTGCCCCTCCTCTCCCAGATCGAGGAGCGTGGGTGGACGGACGGACGAGAGGGCTCCTCCTCCTCCTCCTCCTCCTCCGTGCCTCCGTCGCTCCGGCGACGCTGCACGCGCGCTCGCGCGGCGTGTGCGCGCCTGCGCATGCGCGCGTGCTCGTGCCGCGTGCCCTGCGCTGCGGACGCGCTGCGCTGCGCGCGCTGCGGGCGCCGCGTGCACGCGCTGCGCGAGCTCGCGCCCCGACCGCCCCTCGCCGCGCCACGGCCCTCGCCTCGAGGGGCGCCCCGGCGATGGCCCGCCTCTCGCCCCGGAGGGCGCCGCGGTGGCTGCGCGCCATGCCCGCCCTGGGCGCGCGGTCGCGGGGCTCCGCGCCGCCGACGAGCGAGGGCTCCAGCGCGAGCGAGGACGGAGGGGCGTCGCCGTCGTCGCCGCCGCTCGCCGTGCTTCCGCTCCTCCTGCTCCTGGTCATCCCAGTCTTCAGTCGGGCATGTCCTTCGACGGGAGGAAGGTTCAATCATAATCCAGAAATGGTAGTGGGACGATGGTCCAGTATTTTTGCTTATGGTGGGATGTGTTTGACTTTTGTTTTTCTTCCAAAATCCGCCTACAGGAGGACATGCCCGACCTAATCCTAGTCGCCGACGCCGTCATGGTCGTCCTCCTCGTCGCCCCACCGTTGCACTTACACTGGCGGGATGGCCGTTGCGTCTCCACGTTCGCACTAACAAACAATGATCGCACATGCGTGATCACAGAACGACTTTTACTTACGAGTAGTGCGAGCGCAGGGGACACTGGAAGGGTAGCAGATACCGAGAAAGCAGAGACGTCCCCGCAAGGGTATAGATACATGCACGACCGCAAGGATTCCCCAAGCTCACACCTCCACACCTGAACACTCGGACGTCGCGCTTCCTCCTCCTCCTCCTGTTCTCCCGCTCCGCCCTGCCGTCGCCCTTCGCAGGCCCTGCTCCCGTGATCCTCCGCCTCCCTCGTCTTTCCTGGCCCTGCTCCCCCCTCGTCCCCCCGCAGTCCTCGGCGCCACCCTCATGGCCCTCCCGCCGGCCCAGGGCCTCCCCGCCAGCGGGCTGCTCCCAGCCCCCTCTCCCGCCCAGACGGCCCGCACGCCCCACAGACACACAGCGGGGTGCGCATGTGGAGTTGTCCGCGACGGACGATGACGACGACGAACGACGACGACGACAACGAGCACGACAACGAACGACGACGACGATGAACGACGACGCACGACAAACGACGAACGACGACGACGGCCGACGACGACGACGACGACAGACGACAATGATGACGGCGACGACGACAGACGACAATGATGACGACAGCGATGACGACGACGACGACGTCGACGACGACCGACGACCGACGAGCGACGACCGACGCGACGACCGACGACCGACGACGAACGACGAACGGCGACGAACCACGACGACGGCCGACGACGACGACCGACGACGGCGACGCTGAACGTCGAATGACGACGACGCTGCCGACGATGCTGACGACGACGACGACGACGACGACGACGACGACGACGACCGACGAGGTGCCCCGCGCCGCCCGCACGCCGCCCCCCCCCCCGAGCTGCGAGGACGGGGGCGGGGGCAGCAGCGGCAGCGGCAGCGACGCCCCGGGGCCCCTGCGCCCGCCGGGCGCCGGTGGCGCCCGCGCCGCCGCCGCGGAGCAGGATCTCGGTGCCTCGAAGAAGAATAAGAAACACGCCAGAAGAAGAAGGAGAAGAAGAAGAAGGACAAACATAAGAAGAATAAGGAGAAGAAGAAGAATAAGGAGAAGAAGAAGAAGAAGGAGAAGAAGGAGGAGAAGCAACACGCCATGAAAGGAGGAGAAGAAACACGTGCCTCGAAGAAGAAGAAGAAGGCCTCGAAGAAGGAGAAGAAACACGCCATGGAAGAAGGAGACGAAAGACGTGCCTCGAAGAAGGATCTCCGTGCCTCGAAGAAGGAGAAGGAACACGCCATGGACATAAACTTTTTGCGCTCCGCGCGGAGTTCTTGGATCCGCGCTGGGGCCCCCCCGTCGGCGCCTCGGGCGCCGCGCCTGGCGCGCTCCGGGGTCCAGCGCAGATCCCAGAAATCTGCGCGGAGCGCCAAAAGCTTATGTTTATGCAGTTGTTTGCCTTTATCTAGTGTCGCCGTCGTCGATCGTCGATATCGCCGTCGTCGATCGTCGATTTCGCTGTCGACGATCGTGGATGTCGCCGCCGTCGATCTTGGATGTCGCCGTCGTCGATCGTGGATCTCGCCGTCGTCGATCGTCGATGTCGCCGTCGTCGATCGTTGACATCGCCGTCGTCGACGTGTGAGAAGCAGGTCTGAGGCTTTTTGCCTTGCTTGGGCCCTGGGGCCGTCTGAAAACAACTCGGGATGAAGATCTCGACATGGGGGTCGAGGACCCGTTTACTTCTGGACCCGATTCCCCCATGCTAATTCCACATCGCCGTGGTCGATCGTCGATGTCGCCGTCGTCGATCGTGGATATCGCCGTCGTCGATCGCCGAAATCGCCGTCGTCTATCGTCGATCGTCAATGTCGCTCGTCAATCGTCGAGGTTCGTCGATCTTAATCGTCGTCGTCGTCGTGAACCGCCGCCGCTGTCAGCCAGCCGTCGCGGGTCTCGATGAGGAGAAGAACTGCCTGAGGATAGGTTTTTTTTTTGGGGGGGGGGCATCGCTCAGACGTGTTTGTTTTGTTCTCGGCGAGGACCATCGAGGAGCATCCTGGATCACCGAGCAACAAAACACGCACGACACCGAACAATCCACGGGAAGTGGTCGTCCGAGCGACGGCAAGCTCTTGATTCTGCGCTTGGAGCTCCCCTAGCGGCGCCTGGGGCGCCGCCCCCTGGAGCGCTCTCCGCGCGCCAGGGCAGGGGTCAGGCGCGGGTCCAAGGAATCCGCGCGGAGCTCCGAAATTGTATGTTTACACCAACTGACACCTTCTGCGATGAAGCCGGTAGTACGATAATAACATCGGGTGGGGATAAATCGAGAGCCGCTGAGATCTAGCGACTCTCGAGGGTGTATCGGGCGCCGCGGCCTTCTCAGCGCATCCCGATGCACTCTGAGAGCGTTCCAGTTCGTTCTGGAACGGATTTATCATCGTCCTAGCCCCATCCTGTCTTAAGAAAACGCTCAATTTCATGGGCTCCATATCAAGCGTAAGGAAGTCAAGGATCTTTTGGAGGTAACTTGTTATCGCAGGACCGTCG
>CAUYUJ010014262.1:248709-256209 GCA_963575745.1 Prorocentrum cordatum | reverse complement strand
CCTGACAATCCTTAACCGCTCTAACAAAACCATCCTGGTAAGTGAACCATAAGAACCCGTGAAACCTTTGCAGATAATTTAAACCAATGCGCGCGGCGCTAAGGCGAGAGCCACTGTGTCAAAACGACCCGCCCTCAATCCGTGAAGCTCTTGCACCTGTTTAAAAACGAATGTGCGCGGCGTGAAAGCGAGAGGCACATTTTGAAAACCAACCGCCCTCAATCCGCGAACCTCTGGCACCTTTTCAACAGGAATGTCGCGGCGCTCTGGCGAGAGCCACACTTTGAAAACGACACGCCGTCAATCCGCGAAGCTCTTGCACATGTGTGAAAACGAGTGCGCGCGCCTCTAAGGCCACAGCCACGTTTTGAAAACGACCCGCCCTCTATCCGTGAAGCTCTGGCACCTGTTTGGCAACGAATGTGCGCGGCGGTGAGTTGCGAGTCACATGTTGAAAACCACTTGTCATCCGCTTGCGAAACTGCTGCCAACTTTTAAGCATCAGGATCACACGTGATGAGGGAGTCTCAGGCGAAACGCCTGGTCAGCCCTTTCCACCAGCCTCGGGGTGCGACAGGGAGGAGTTCTCTATAAGGAAAAGGAATAGACGATGAGAGAGATAAGGAGGAAGAAAAAGGAGGAGGAGGAGGGGAGGGAGGAGGAGGAGAGCTGTGTGCGCGAGGAGGAGAAGAGGAGGATGAGAAGAGGAGGAAAAGAAGCGAGGAGAAAAGGAGGAGGAAGAGGAGGAGGGGAGGAGGAGGAGGAGGAGGACGAGGAGGAGGAGGAGGCAGGAGCAGAGAGAAGGAGGCAGGAGGGAGGAGGAGGAGGAGTGCGAAGGAGGAGGAGGAGAATGAGGAGGAGGACGGGTCACTCTTGCGTGCCGTCGGGGAAGGATGAGGAGGATGAGGAGGAGGAGGAGGAGGAAGAGTAGGAGGGGGAGGATGAGGAGGGAGAGGAGGAGGAGGAGGAGGAGGAGGAGGAGGAGGAGGAAGAGTAGGAGGGGGAGGATGAGGAGGGGGAGGACAAGAGCCGTGCCCGCGCCCAGCGGCCTGCCTGAGAGGAAGGACGAGGTGGCCGTCGGAGATCTGGGACCGCCCGGCCGCTCCCGCGGCGGCCGCTCCCGCGGCGGCCGCTCCCCGCCCGGCTCCCGCGGAGGACGGCGTCATCGAGCGCCTCGGGCGCGAGGTAGAGGACTCATCGAGGGCGTCGGCGTCGTCGACGTCGTCATCGTGGTCGTCGTCGTCGGCGGCGGCGTCGTTATCGGCGCTGTCGTCACCATCGTCGTCGTTGGCGTCGGTGTCGGTGTCGGTGTCGGCGTCGGCGTCGGCATCGGCAGCGGCCTCGGCGTCGGCGTCGTTGTTGTCGTCGTCGTCGCCGCCGCCGCTGCCGCCGCCGCCGCCGTCGTCGTCGTCGTCGTCGTCGTCGTCGTCGTCGTCGTCGTCGTCGTCATCTAAGTTGGCTTCGTGACCGCCGCCGCCGACCCCCACAGCTGTCGTTGACTGAATAGCCACGGGCTTCTAAATACATTTGGGACTCTTGGATAGCGTGTGGTGCCGCCGGCTCTGGGCCACCGCGCCGCGGTACGTCATCCCCCCCCGACCCCCGTGCGTCAATGCGTCGAGCATTTCCCAACCTTCTGCCCCGCGGAGCGCGGCGACACGCTATCCGCTCGCATGGCATGGCGTGTCGCCGGGGCCGCCGTCGCGACACTGAATGCAAGAGTTCCCGACCGTAGCAGCCGTGCCCTGTTCGGTGGCTTAGGTTGGGTGCATGATCTGGAAGGCTTTGCCTGCCAGGAGTGCTTATGGTGAGGTTTCTGCCTACTCGGGAGGGAGAGAGAGAGAGAGTATAAACGACACGCCGCCCTTGGTGGCCCGTCGGCGTCTTGTCCCTTCGTCTTTGTCCGCATGCCCGGTGCTTCTTCCGCAGCAGCACGCTGATGGGTTCCCCATGGCGGCGTGTCATTGATGCGTCAGGCGCCGCAGACATTGAAGCGGCCTGCTCGCAGGTGCCCCACCGAAAATGAGCATACCCCGAAGGCCCCAGGGACCATCCGAAGCGCTGGGGCACCGCAGGGCCCGACCCTTCCAAGACCGACGCAGCATGCGCCGCAGGAGTTCTGATGGCACGATGTCTCGTCGTCTGCGCGTGCGCAACACTGCGAGGACTGCGAGGGTGGTCCCTCAGTGCCTGCCCCCTCTAGGACGCTCGAAGGGCCGCCGCCAGGATGGTTTCGGTCCCCGGCCCCAGAGGTCCCGACCGCGCCCCGGGCACCAACCTCGACGAGGGCAACCCGGCGGGGTGGAGCAGAATCAGTCCGTCGAGGGGATCTGTCGACTACACGTAAGAGTGACCTTTCGCCGGAGTGACTTTTGGTGTGGGCCCAGTGGGGTCCCCCGATCGCCGAACGCGGTGCGGTAGTAGCGTCTTGCGCGCCCGTGTTTGCCCCCCCGCGCGCGGCACCCAAAAAGCCGCGCACCAAAGGTCACCCTTACCCAGGGGGGGGAGGAGGAGGAGGAGGAGGAGGAGGAGGAGGAGGAGGCGAGGAGGAGGAGGAGGAAGGAGGAGGGAGGAGGAGGAGGGAGGAGGAGGGGGAGGAGGAGGAGGGAGGAGGGAGGAGGGGGAGGAGGAGGAGGGAGGAGGGAGGGGGAGGAGGAGGAGGAGGGAGAGGAGGAGGAGGAGGAGGAGGAGGAGGAGTAGGAGGAGGAGGAGAAGGAGGAAGAGGAGCAGGAGCAGGAGCAAGAGCAGAGCAGGAGCAGAAGGAGGAGGAGGAGGAGGAGGAGGGCGAGGGAGGAGGAGGAGAAGGAGGAGGAGCAGGAGCAGGAGCAAGAGCAGGAGCAGGAGCAGGAGGAGTAGGAGGAGGAGGAGGAGGGCGAGGGAGGAGGAGGAGGAGGAGGAGGAGGAGGAGGAGGAGGAGGAGGAGGAGTTACTTTTGCGTGCCGTCGGGGATCTGTCTCTCGACCCACGGGCCTCTCCTCCTGGGCTGCCTCCTGGCCAGAGCTTCGGGGCCGAGCCGGCCGCGGGGGCGGGAAGACGCAGACGCAGCGAGGCCCAGGAAGCCTCGAGCTTCGAAGTTCGAAAATCTCGATCCTCGGAGTTCGGCTCCCGGAAGACCCGACCCGTTCCCCAAGGGCCGCCTGTTCGTCCTGAGTCGTTTCGAGACGGTCCCGTTCGCCGGCGAGGCCCCCCCGCAGGCTGGAGATGGCCCCCCCGAAGCGGGCGTCGTAGTTCGCAGTCGTGCCAACGGCGACCGTCCAGTTGCCTCCGAATTGTCCGGCTCCTCTGCCAGTGGTTCTGGTGCCCTCGAAAGAGGACGCCGCCAGGCCGCGCGGGGACCTGCTTGCCATCCCGAGTCGTTGGTTCATGGTCCCGGGGCCCGGTCAGGGCCCCCCAGCGGCCGAACGTAGCAACAAGTTTTTTGTCCTGATGATCACCATGTTGTCTGGGACAGAGGAGGGGGAGGAGGAGGAGGAGGAGGAGGAGGAGGAGGAGGAGGAAAAGAAGGAAGAGGAGAAGAGGAGGAGCACGAGGAGGAGGCGAAGGAGGAGGAGGAGGAGGGAGGAGGGGGGGAGGATGGAGGAGGGAGGAGGAGGGGGATGAGGAGGAGGAGGAGCAAGAGGAGGGACCAAATCTTCTGCTGCGTTTTTCGCGCCAGAGCGATCCTCGAAGCTCGAGCCTCGATCCCCGGGCCTTGGTCCTCGGTTCTCGACGCTCGATCCCCGATCTCCGAATGCACCGTCGGACATCTAGGTGCTTGGGCTCTCTAAGAAGACACCCGCGCTTCGGCGCGACACGCTAACCACGTCTTAGTCCCCAGGCATCAATGGCCCGAGCTTTTGCCAGCCTTCCGCCCGCGGAGCGGAGCGACGCGCTATCCGCTCGCAGGGCATAGCGTGTCGCCCGGGTCGCCGCCGCGACACGCTAAACAAATGGTTTTGATCGTAGATGGCTTCGCTTATAGGAGTGCTTATGGTCAGGGTGGCTCTCGTGCCCTCTCTAAGTGTGTGTGTGTGTGTCTGTCTGTCTGTCTGTCTGTCTGTCTGTCTGTCTGTCTGTCTGTCTGTCTGTCTGTCTGTCTGTCTGTCTGTCTGTCTGTGTCTGTGTGTCGGTGTGTGTGTGCCTGTGTGTCTGTGTCTGTGTCTGTGTCTGTGTCTGTGTCTGTGTGTGTGCCCGCCAGGCCGATATCGAGGACACACGGCCAGGGCTGAAGAAATCAACCGCGGGAGATCTGGGCTCAGAAGATGTCGTCCCCAGACCTCCCCGGGGCAGAGCCGGCCGCGGGGACGAGAAGCCCCAGGGAACCACAAAAAGCCTCGATCCTCGAGGCTCGAGCCCCGATCCTCGAGGCCGCGATCATCGATCTTCGATCACACCGTCGGAAGTTTGGGTCTTCGTGCCCTCCCTAAGAAGACACCCACGCTGCCACACGACACGCTAAGCACGTCCTGGACCCAGGCATGAGCAGGAGGAGGGAAGAGGAGAAGGATGATGATGATGATGATGATGATGATGATGATGATGATGATGATGATGATGATGATGAGGAGGAGGAGGAGGAGGAGGAGGAGGAGGAGGAGGAGGAGGAAGGAGGAGGAGAGGAGGAGAGGAGAGGAGGAGTGGAGGAGGAGGACGGGGGGGAGGGAGGAGGAGGAGGAGGAGGAGGAGGAGGAGAGGAGGAGGGAGGAGGAGGAGGAGCTTGGAGGAGCTTGAGGAGGAGGAGGCGGAGGAGGAGGAGAGGAGGAGCATCAGGAGGTGGCTGATCAGGAGGCCTCGAAGCTCGGTCCTCGAAGGCCCCCGCGCACCCCTCGCGGCAGCGACCCTCGCGCGCACGACCTCCCCGCAGAGGACGCCCGCGAGGCCGCGCGGCGCGCGGAGGCCTGCCGCGACGAGGAGGCCGCGGCCGCCCGCGCCGCCGCCGCCTCGCTCCGGCGCGCGGCGGGGCAGGAGCTGCGCCCCGGCGCCGCGCCTTCGACGCCCCCCTCGGGTGCCCTGGGGGTGGAGGGAGAGGAGGGGGAGGAGGAGGAGGAGGAGGACGAGGAGGAGGAGGAGGAGGAGGAGGAGGAGGAGGAGGAGGAGGAGGAGGAGGAGGAGGAGGAGGAGGAGGAGGAGGAGGAGGAGGGAGGTGGGAGGAGGAGGAGGAGGAGGAGGAGGAGGAGGAGGAGGAGGAGGAGGAGGAGGAGGAGGAGGAGGAGGAGACGAGGGCAGGAGGAGGAGGAGCGACGAGGAGGAGGACGAGGAGGAGCGTTGTGGAGGAGGAGGAGGAGGAGGAGGACGAGGAGGAGGAGGACGGAGAAGGCCATACATCACACATGGGACTCAGTTCCCCAGCATTTTCAGTCATTACCTTGCGGGCAGCGCGTTCGGCACATCAAGGGGCCGCAGTCTGCCAGCATCATGTACCTCCTGGACCTGGGGTGGACACCGACACGACCACACGAGGGGACACTCCCACGGGCAAGAATCGGAGCCCACGGCCAGGACACCTGGGAGTTCAACCGCCTGCAGCTTACAGGGAACCCACACGTGGACATCCCAGACGCGCTGCTGCAGGACATCGATCGCAGTGTACAAGCCAAACTGTGGGCCCAGGCGAGTCAGCACTACGGGGGATCTGGTATGGAGCACGGGATCGACAACAGGTCATACCGCAAGCTGCTGCTGTATCTAGCCAAAATGAAGCACGGGCGACGGCTGCCTACATTGATGCTCACCATCGCAGCGGGGCCACGTGGCCGAAGGCCCACGTGTTGCAGCAGACCAACGGCATCACCGACGGCATGTGCCCACGCTGCCAGCTAGAAAAAGGAAACCCATTCCATCGAACCTGGAAGTGCACCGCCCACCAGAAGTGCCCAGTGTACGACGCCACGGAACGCATGATAGGGAAGGCGACCGCACAACAGGACATGTACGAATGCTACTGGACGCGCGGCCTGGTTCCCCAAGCCTGGACGCAAGTCCCGCCACCAGCAGCGACCTACCACTGGACCGCCCACGTCGTCGAGGCCTACGCCCCACAGCGCTTCGAAGCTAAGCGCCCCAGTCCAGTCATGTATATGTTTGGCGACACCAGCGGAGGGGCAGACACAGCCTCTCCAGCGCTGAGGCGCGTGGGCGTCAGCAGCGCCGCTTTCCACAGCCTCAGCATCAACGGCATGCACCTGGAGATGGCGATGTGGGGGGCCCCTGCCTGGCGACAGGCAGACGGTGGTCCGCGGCGCGCTGCTGGCCATGCTCCTGGCCATCCAGGTTTCCGACCATGACGTCGTGCACATTACAGATTGCAAAGGAGTGCGTCGCCCTCGGCCGCGCCAATGCATCTTTCGCATACGGCAACACTGTCGCCGACGAGTTTGCCCACGCTGCCGCAGAGATCCATCGAGTTAAAAAGCACAATCGTCAGAGGACCCAGATAATCGAGAATGACGCCTACCTCGTCCGCATGAGACTTCTGAGGTCCAATCTTGAAGCCCTCGGGTTCGAGAGTGCCCACTGTCAGAACGCCCTAGTAGGAAGCCGACAGCCTAGGAGAGCCAGAGCCCAGCCTGTCCGTCCTCCTGCTCCCTCCCTGTGTGCCGCTTATGGGACCCCCCCACCAGCTAGACGACACAGGCAGGAACTGCCTCAATTGTACAGGTTTCGCATATGCTAACACCTGTGTAGAATGGTACAAACCAGAGTGTTTTCGCATCGAAACTGTAGATGGCACTTATATGAGACCCCCCTTGGGTAGGCGGGTTCATGCAGCAGGGGGTGGCTTCATTAAACCCATCATACGAGGTTCCACGCTGGGCTGGGCAATTCGTTCTGCTCCCATTGCGGGGGGTTCGCCCCTCAGCAAATCGGGAAGCTCGCAGCAGCTTGTCAACCCCCCTCGGCCACTGGGCGTGAGTATTTGCGACGTATCAAGTCGGGTCTCTGGCCTAAGGCCCTCAGCAGAGCTGAGCAAGCCCAGAGAAGCAAGCACCTACAGTTGGTGCAGGAGGCTTTTATCATTTCGCTACGCGATCAGGCGGAGACTCCAGAGACTCTTCCGTCTCTGCCAATGCATCGAATTCGGTTGTGCGGTTTATATTGTTCAGCGTACACTTGGTCATGCAGCCCGAAAGGAAGCGCACTCGCCTTCTGTTAGCTGGCTCGGGCGCCTGATTATCGACACAGGTGGGCAATCATTCATTGTGCTTGGAATCCACTGCCCCTCTGTTATGAGGCCGTTGTATGGGAGAGGGAACAGAGGACAGAGTGTTTACACAGTTTTGAGGAATTAGTGAATTCAGTATGGGTCCGGCGTGAAGTGCCTCGAAGAAAGCGCGCGCACCCGAATCGCAGACATATGGCTATATGCGGACCCAGGACACTTTGCTTCCCGTCGTCGTCCTCGCCCTTGCTCCGTTCCCCTTCCTTTCCTCCCTCCCCCGGATGGTGTCGAAAGCGTCCGCGGCTCGGGCGGGGGAGAGCCCCTTCCCACCTCCCTCATTATTCCTCGTTCCTCTTTGCCTC
>CAUYUJ010014262.1:214531-248609 GCA_963575745.1 Prorocentrum cordatum | reverse complement strand
TTTCTCTCTCTCTCTCTTTCTCTCCCCCCCATTTCCAGACCTTTCCCTGATCCTGCTGCCCGTCGTCCCGCCTTCCGCTTGCCCCTTCAAAGGCAATCTCGATAGGCAACTTGCTGCCAGAGGATGTGCAGCAGCTGTCCCGCGAGCTCGTCGATGGCGGGGGGATGAATCTCGCGAGCAGGAAGAGGATACCAAGGAGGCGGGAGAAGGGGGAGAGGCGTAGGGAGACGAGTTGAGATGAATGAATGGGATGAGGAGGAGATCTTCAAAGGAGAAGGACTTGTGAGGACGGAGATCCGAGAGGGTGGGCAGAACGTGAACGAGGATGTCGGAGGAGGGGGAGGACAGCAGGGGGGATATTGAGCAGGGATAGTGCGGGTGGAGAGGGAGGTGGAGGAGGATGGCACAAGGTGTGCATTTTCAGAGTTGTCAGTCCATCCTCCCTTGCCCCAGGTGTAACGGTGTGGGATGAGGAAGAGGAGGAGGAGGAGGAGGAGGAGGAGGAGGAGGAGCAGGACGACGGCGACGATGTCGAGGAGCTGCAGCAGGAAAGAAGACTTCCCCCTCCCTGCTTCTATACCTGCAACTCCCTCTGTTCTCTCCCTCTTTTCTCTCCCTCTTTTCCCTTCCTCCTGGCCCCCCTCTCCCTCTTTTCTCTCCCTCCTTCCCGCTCCACCACTCCCGACGATAACGGCGATGGGATACTATCTCAGACATGCGATGTCTTGATGTTTCAATTGTGGGACACCTGAAGTCCGACCCTTTCCCCAGGATCGTCATCCCGAGTCGTTTTTTGACAGTCCCGGGGCCCGGCGAGGGCCCCTACAGGCTGGCAACGGCCAAACATTTTTCCATCATGATGTTCTCACCACCCGATCATCGCCTCGACGACGACGATCACCTCGACGACGGCGACGACGGCGATCGACTCGTCGGCGAGACGGCGACGACGGTCGCCACGCGGGGGTTGATGCCTGCATGGGCATCGTCACCGTCACCGTCGGCGACGATCACCTCGACGACGCTGACGGCGATGGCCTCGACGGCGAGACCGCGACGGCGACCGCCCCGCGGGGGGGAGGCCTGCAGCTCCGGGAGCCGCTGGCCGAGCTGCCCGCCCGCGCGGAGGCGGTGCTGCCCCCAGGTAACACGCTGTGGAGCCTGCAGAGCACCGACGAGGAGCGGCGCGGCTGGGGCCACACCGCGGCCGCGACGCGGCCGCGCCGAGCCGCCCGATCGCGGCTGCGGCCGCCGTGCTCTTGTTCCGTGTCGTCCTCATGCTCCCGCTTCTGTGTTCTCCCCCTCCCCTTTTTTTAATATATATATATATATATGTATATATACATTACACATATGAAAGAGCGCGTTCTGTTGGCGCTTGGAGGGAAGGGGGGTTCGGAACCGGGCCGCAACAGCACCCCCCTGGATTCAAGGGGTGGGGAGGTTTCAAACACCCTCCCTCTGGACTGGCGATGGCACCGGCGCCCGCTGCCTCGCGACGAGCACCGAAAACTACGAACACGACACGACGATGGTTGACACGGCGACGACGACGACGACCACACAACCACAACGACGATGGTACGACGGCGACAAGACCCTCTCGCACACGACCGACGACGACGGCGACGACTGCCACAACGGCGACATCGACGACAACGACGTCGGTGGCGACGATGGCGACGACGATCACAACGACGACGTGCACGACATGGACGACGACGACGAATACGACGACGACGATTGCGACGACGACGACGACGACGACGACGACGACGGCGACGACGACGTTGGCGACGACGACGACGACGGCGACGACGACGACGACGACCAACGGCCACGACGACGACCACGACAAGCACGAGGACGACGGCGGCGACGACAATGACGACGACGACGACGGCGACGACGGCGCCGACGACGACGACGACGACGATGACGACGACGCTGACAACGACGACGACGGCGAAAACGACGACGATGGCGACGAAAGTGACGACGACGGCGACGGCGACCACGACGACGACGAGCATGACGACGACGACGACGAAGACAACGACAGCGACGATGACACCGACGACGACGAAAACGACGACGACGACGACGGCGACGGCGACGACGCTGACGACGATGACTACGACAGCCACGACGGCGACGACGATGTCGACGACGGTGACGACGACGACGTCGACCCTGACGGCGACGACGGCGACGGCGTCGACGCTGACGACGATGACTACGACGGCCACGACGATGAAGAGCACGACGACGACGACGACGTCGAGCACGACGGCGACGACGGTGACGACGACGACGAAGACGACGACGACGACGCCGGTGACAACGACGGCCTCGAAGGCCTTCTTCGGCTATCTTGGGGCCGTCTCGCGGGCCTCTTGGGCCGAGATGGGGGCTTCTATGGCCGTCGAGTGGCAATCTTAGGAACCTTTTGGTCCGTCTTGGAGCATCTGAATTCCGAAAAGGCGAGAAGGCCAAATACATTCAAACATTTTAGGGGAATCGTTGATTTTTGCTTCGTGGGGCCCTCTTGGGAGGCCTCTTGGGAGCCTCTCGGGCCGTCTTGGGAGCATCTTCGGCCGTCTTGGGGCCATCGTGGGACATCGTGGGGCCATCTTGGGCCGTCTTGGCCTCCTGAGGCTCTCTTCGGAGCCTCGTCGAGCAATCTTGGAGGCCTGTCAGGCCGTTCTGGCCGCGCGGTGGCGGCACCATTAGAATCTTGGGGTTGCCCGGAGCAGCCTGAATTTGAGGCTCACCCCCCCCGTTGGCTGTTCGGTGACGCGGCGGGGCCCCTTAGCAGACAGTAAACAGGAGGCAGGACACCGGACTGGAGAGACACAAGGCCAAACAACAATGACAACACATACCACATGATAGCAAACTGCACACACCTTCGCAGCCTTGCGTCCCCAGAGGGGGCCGGCGGATACATAGATTTGAACACATGTACACACATATGCATACGTTTATCGTCCTCTCTCCCGCCCTCCTTTTCTTGCTACATCTGTGCCTCCCCCTGGGTGACAAGATGGCAAAACATCGTGAGCTTTTGGAGTTTCGCGCGGATCTCGTGGATCAGCGCTAAGCCCCCTCGGGGAGGGGGTTCCAGTGCTGATCCCAGAATTCCGCGCGGAGCTCCAGCAGTTCATGCTTACGCAGAGCTTGTTCCCTCTACTCCTCCCTCATCTTTCTTCGGTCCCCCTCCTAATGTGTATCCTCCTCCTCTCTACTTCCTTCCCTCCCTTTCGCCTCAGCCCTCTCTCTACTGCTGCCTCTCCTTCTCCTCGTCAACACCACCGTCATCGTGCCCCTCGTGTTCTCCCTCGGCGAAGTCAGGAAGAGGATGCGTGGGACTACAGTTCGGTGGGGCAGGAGGAGGAGGAGAAGCAGGAGGAGGAGCAAAAGGAAAGTGGAAGAGTAGGAGGAGGAGGAGGAGGAGGAGGAGGAGAGGAGGAGGTTGGCAGCCTCCCTCCCCCTGTCCCTTTTGCCCCCTCTCCCTTCCAGGACAGCCCGAACCACGCGGTCTTCGTCCGCATGCAGGTCCGGGACAGCGTGGAAACGGACATGCTCGTCCAGTTGTTGGCCTCGGTTTGGCGAGGGAGGGCGGGGGGGTGACGTTTGACGGGAGCAGGGGAGGTGGCGGGGAGAGCATGGAATGGAAGGGAAGGGGGGAAGTGGAGGGGATGACGAGGGGGAGGAGAGGAGGGCGAATTTGTTATGATCATTCCCACGCTTTAGGGGGGGAGAGAGAGAGAGAGAGAGAGAGAGAGTGAGAGAGAGAGATACAGGAATCTGATTGTGTCTTTACAGATTTGCGATGAACCTCCTGAAATCTATGTCTAAGGCAATATGTGATCAATGAGTGTGTGCACATTTTGGGTGAGGGAAAGCGAGAGAGAGAGAGAGAGATAGGGAGAGAGGGAGAGAGATAGAGAGCGAATTGGAGGTACTCGTACAGACAAACATGTGCACGCGAATGCGCCCAGGAAGGGGCGCCGCAATCATGGTGGTCAGCGCGAGCGCTGGTGCGACGGTCCCCCGACGTTTCTGCATGCGCGCCGCCCCGGCGCATTGCCACAAAAGGGCTGCGTTGGAAGATGCGCGGATATGCGAATGGCCTGGCCTGGACAGCATAAACCGCTGACGACCGGGACGAGTGGCCCCCTCTGATCATGATCATCGACTTTCATGATGTAACGGCCACGGCCCCAAGCGCCCCGCCCCGAGTGGTCCCGACCTTTTTGACCGCATGGCGTCTCGCCACATGGGGCCGCAAAACGTGTGCGGGGTATGCCGACATGGGTGCGGGGGACGCATGCGAGAACCGCCACTGGGGCGTCCGTTGGAGCCACCCTATATGGCCGCGGTGCGTGTGAGGGGTACGCCGTATTGGATGCGGGGGACGTGTGCGAGAACCGCCAAGGGGCTTTCGGTGGGGTGCCGTATGGGGCCACGGAACGTCTGAGGGGTGTGCTGTAACGGTCATGCAGATGGCATTGGCACCTTTGGAAGGAACGAGGGGCAGGCGAAGGGAGGAATCAAATGAGTTTCGCAGGGCGCTGCGTTATCGAAGTGAGGACCAGCAGCACAGGATGGTTGGAAGCAACATAAAGCATTCACTGTCGCAAAACGGATCGGTTGGTGAATCCCTCTGTTTTGTTGTTTGGCAATTTCAGAAGACTTGAGGTTGTGTGTGTGTGTTCAAGAGTATTTGGTAATGTCGGGACACACGCGGCGTGACACAACGGCGTGACGACCCAAGCAACGTGACATAACGATTTGGGATCCGTAGCACGCACTGCCTCTGAACGAGCGGACGGAAAACGCATGTGAGGAATTGTGGTCGGGGGAGAGAAACAACGAGAGATGACGGACTCTTTTTTTTTATGAAGGGTCATTACCGTATTTGTTGTCAACGATGCTTTAGTTAAAGCATCATGGCGACAGCACTTTAAGGAACCTGTTTGTTCCCAGGAGTCATGGAGACGGCAGGACATAATGATGAGAGAGTCACTTTACAGTTCCCTGGCGTCTCCAAAGTGATTGTTTCCCCTCACTTTCGGCTCATTCTGACATTTACATGTCTCTCCACCTTATCCTATTCCTCTTCTGCCTTCCCCCCGTTTCGTCCTAAAAAGGTATGGCCCGATCTCGGGAGACAGGCGCAGTCAGGTAATGATTTCGCGGCAGGAGAAGTTATTCCTATACGACCACCCTTCAGGTGATGAGGAGGTTGTGGGAGGGGGGGAAGGGGAGGTAACCAACATCTGACTCAATCGATCTCACTATCGATCTCACTCACCGGGACACCACAGGACACTTGTCGATCTCTTTATCGATCTCATTATCGATTTCATTATCGATCTCACTCAACGGGACACCACGGGCCACCACGGGCCACCACGGGACACTACGGGACACCGCCGGATACTTCTCGATCTCACTATCGGTCTCACTATCGATCTCACCATCGATCTCACTCAACGGGACACCACATCGATCTCACTATCGATCCCACTCAACGGGACACCACAGGACACTACGGGACACCACTATCGATCTCACTAGGGATCTCACTATCGATCTCACTCAACGGGACACCACGGGACACCACGGGACATCTGTCGATCTCATTATCCATATCATTATCGACCTCATTTTTTTGGACACCACGGGACACATCGGGACACCACATCGATCTCACTATCGATCTAACTATTGATCTCACTCAACGGGACACCACGGGACACCTGTCGATCTCACTATCGATCTCACTATCGATCTCACTTTTTGGGACATCACGGGGCACCAGGGACACATCGGGACACCACATCGATCTCACTATCGATCTAACGGTCGATCTCACTATCTGTCTCACTATCGATCTCACTTTTTGGGACACCACGGGACACCATGGAACACTACGGGACCCTGCGGGACACCGCTTGCCACCGCCGGACGGACGGGGGAGAATCATTTCGCTTCAGCAACGGCGCACACCACGGGACACCACTCGGGACACCGCGGGCCACCGCCGGAGCCAACGCCGGACGGATGGACGAAGGAGAATCATTTGTCTTGACTTCGCCCTAGAAGCGACGGGTTCATTCCTCTCGCGCGCCCCCGCGCAGCTTCGCTTCGCCCGCACGCACGACACGAACGAAACGAAACGATTTCCCGGTTGGGGTCTCCGTTCCATTGCGATCTCACCCCCCAACCTCTGATGACGATTCGGGCATCTAGGCAACTACCCAACGACTTCGGACACCGTAGCAATGCAACGCCTGCCGAGCAGGTGGAGGAGGAGGCATCTGAGAAGTACGAGGGGTGAGTTGAGCAAGGACAGCAACAAGACCCGTACAAAGATCCCTGATTAAGGAATCGGCATGAAGGTCCCCTTTCTAAAAGCAAGTTGACTGAGGAGTTGGCACTCGAGGAAATCGTACACATGAGCCCTGGTACAGGGGGGCGCAGCTTCGTCCTCCTATGACGGATCCCTCACTAAAGAGTTTATCGTGAAGGATCCTTTACTACTCATCCTTATCAGGAGCTAGTACTAAAGGAACTTTGAGACGGAAAGCAAGCCTATCTATATATATGTGTATATATACATACATATGCATACATATATATATATAGAAAATAGAGACGTAGAGAGCGGCACATGACGACAGAACGACAGAGAAAGCCTTTTTTCAACGATGACTTCCCATATCCTTCTTCCTCATCCTCTTCCTCCTCTTCCTGCCTCCGTATCCTTCCACCTGTTCTGTTCTCCAGAAGTTCTATAGCGATCTCGGGGCACATGTATGGTTATACAGCGATCCCGGGACAGCGGCAAATGTTTATAGCGATCTCGGGACCCAGGCGAAGATATTTGGCGATGCCGGACCCAGCAGCAACACAACGCTTTCTGAGCAAGGACTACATACTACAGGTGCCCTTACCCAGCATGCATTACCATCTGGGTGTCCTTCACGAGCGTCCAATGCGGAGGCATCGTTGTCCAAGGAATCCTTCGACTACACGGAGCAACGCTCGGGGAGTCCTTACTACACGACAATGTAGTACGGATCCCTTCTTTGATGGCATCATTGAGAAGGACCCCAGATTCAAGGCATCTTGGATCAGGAATCCGTATTAAAATGCAGCATTACAGAGGATTCCGTACTGAATGCGCCTGTTTTGTGGAATAGTTACCACAGGGAGTTGTATTGCGGGATTCTTCGTTTTGAGCACTTCTATTCCGGAATATTTCTCAACAGGGATTTGATTTAAAGTTTCTGTGATAAAAGGTCGTTGTTGCAAAGGGTATATTACCAAACGGGGGCGCGCGCACTCGTACTCGAGGATCCCTTGTCAAGGACCCCGCACTAACGGCACCTCATCAAGTCCTCCTTACTAAATGGCTGTCCTTCATACATGACGCGGTATCCAGGACTCCTCACTACATGGATTCCGTGTTCAGGATCCCGTGCGAGCAGGTACCTTTGCTACAGAGCCGTACCGCTTGAATGTTCACAAAGGCTCCGTAGCAAAGGCGACCGCCCATATGTATTATGTTTTGATGGGATCATTATCGAAAGCTGCTTACCGATGGCAATACTAATGCTAACCAGCTCCTTGCTTGAGGGGCCCTTTTCAATGGCTCCTTCCTGAAAGGGTCATTACGGTGTATTCCCCATTGAAGGGGTCATTAACCTCATGCCCGTGAGAATAAACACTAGGGGATAATAAAGTTCGGGGTTCAGGGAGAGATAATAAAAGTAGCCCAGCAGACCTCAGCATAATCTCGAAGTAAGAGATGATCAAGAGGAGACCAAGCCGAGCACGTTTTGAGACATCCTTGGCGTTTAGTTTTCATAGAAATATCCTCACCAATGGCTTATCTCGCTGGAGACATCCTCGACAAATCCCTTGTTTCGCTTGAGACATCAGCAAACTATTGCTTATTTCGCTTGAGACACAGGCAAAGAGGAGAATAAGAAGAGGACGAAGAAAGGAAAAATCCAAAGTTCCAAATCTATCAATTTTAATTTACAAACGCTTTATGAAAATTGCTTGTTTTAAGTGCTCGTGTAGGGTAGCTCATGTGCTTCATTTTCCATGGATAATCAACCCCAGGGATAAAAAAAAGTTCAGGCGAGCGTGAGGACAGCTAGAAATATAAAAGAAGAAGAGGAACGTATAATAATAATAAGAAGAGAAGAATAAGAGAAGCAGAAGAAGAGAAGAAGAACGGAAACATGGAAAGTTCCAAATCTATCAATTTCAATTTACAAACGCTTTATGAAAATTGATTTTTTTAAGTGCTCATGTAGGGTAGCTCATGTGCTCCCCTTTCCATGGATAATCAACCCCAGAGATAAAAAAGTTCAGGCGCGCGCGGCGCTCATCCGCCTCGTTTGAGTCTGCCTCCCAAAATTATTGGTTTCGCTTGACACAACCTGAAAAGTGTGATCGCTTCGCTTGATGTTGCTATATCAACATCGCTTGATGTTGCTATCTCAACATAGCGTTTCGAGGTGATAATGAAGTCCGGCCTCAGCGCTCGCCGCCCAATTTGAATTTTGTATAGGGCGACGATAATCAATTCTAAACACTGAAGGGGGGTCCCTTTATTATCATCGGCATGCGGTTACATAGCATTCTCCATTACAAGTAACCCTTTTTGAGTATCGGTTACTTACGAAGGATTCCGTGAGCCCGAGAGAGCAAGTCGCTTGAGGGATGGAGTTTTACGGATAATCCCGGCATATTGACATGTTATTCAGACTTGATTGCTAAGGGGGTCTTCAGTGAGGATTCGTTCGGGATCCTTATGAATGACCCTTGCTCGAGGCATCATGGGAGAGGTTGTCGGCGAGCAGCGGACTGACGATGATGGAGAGGTAGATCCCAGGAGGTGCCACAAGCAGACACACATACACACATTGGGAGATCACAGAACAGCCGCGACGGAACCGAAGAGCCCACGGGTTCGACACGTCGACGATGTCGACGACAAGAGAGAACCATTAATGCGTTCGCGGATATTGCGTTGTGGGAGCTTGCTGGAGGCTTCTCACAGTCGTGTTGGGGTTATCTTGAAGCCATGTTGCTAGTTTTTGCGGGTATCATGGCGATATGTTGGGGCTGTTTTGGAAGCTTGGGTGGCTATCTTGTGGCCATCTTGGAGGGTAAAGTTTCAGATCACGCAGTTCTAAATTCGCCCTGGCCCGCCGGAGCCATACTAATCGACCGTTGCAGCTTGCTCGGGCTGGTGTTGGTGCTGTCTTCGGCGCCCTTTGGCCCGTCTTGCGCTCCTTCGAGAGCATGTTGAAGCCATCTAGAAGTCTGTCTTCGGGGACCTGGAGCCATGTAGAAGCCCCGAAAGCGACGCGTACTTGAAGCGCGCTGGCCTCGCGAGGAGGTCCCTGGGATTCCGAGGGTCCGACGGCTTGGCGCCCCGGAGGCCCCAGGCTGAGGGAGGAGAGACCGCCCCTCGGCCCCCATCCACCCCACAGCGAAGGCAAGCCAGCAGCAGTGGCCCCAGAGCTTCGGAGAAGCTGCGGCGTCCGCCGCCGGAGGGCTGGCGGGGCCCGCGACAGGGAGATCGGCAGCGGGAGTGAGACTCCCGCCCGCGGCGCCCCGTCCAGGGCCTGGGAGTCCAGTCGGACGGCTCGTGGCAGGGAGGCCGCCTGTCCCCGGCCCCACCACCTCCTGCCCCCCTTTGGTCCTCGTGCTCCTCCATCCTCCCCTTTTCCGCCTCGCCTCCTCCCTCCTCCCGGTCCTGTCGTCCAAATTCTTCGACGAGCTGCGCACACAGCAGCAGCTGGGCTACATCGTCGGGATGGCGGCAGGCCAGGGTGGTCTTCGGCACGTCAGCCGCAGAGACGGAGGACGGGGATGGGGACGGGGAGGGGAAGGAATCGAACGAGGGGAGAGGGATGGGGAGGGGAACGGGTTCGGAATGTGATGGGAATGGGGAGGGGAGGGAAGGACGGTGATGGAAATGGGATGGGAATGGGGAGGGGAAGGAATCGAACGAGGGGAGGAGGAGGAGGAGTACTTTTTGGAATGCTGTGCTTCACCTTGGTCGGTGAGGCTTCTAAGCCTACGCGCTTCCCCCCGTTAATTGCCACGACAGGTTGATACTGGACGCTGTTTGGGCCCCAGGACTCTCCGACGGCCCCCTGGACGCACTACGACCCTTTCAAGACGTTGTGGGTAACAGTCAACCGGGCGAGTGCATCCGTGGTAGAAGCATTGAGCATTTTCACGATGAACGGTGTTTTTTGTGGTTCTCGCTTGAGATCTGCGTTTTTTCGCCATGCACGTTTCTAGCAGGCACAAGTGTGGAGGGCGTGGTGTTGTCCAATCATCTTGTAATGGGTATTCGTTTCCAACACCGTTGTTGCCTCCTCCTGCTCCTCCTCTCCCCTTCCCGCCCCCTCCTGCCTCCTCCCTCCTGCATGCCTCCTCCCTCCGACCTGCCTCAGGCGTCGCCTCCCTTGGTGCGGGCCACTGTGCAACCGTCGCCACTTTCCTGGGCTCGTGGGAGTTCCAGCGAGGTGCGGGCTTAGAGACATCTTGACAAGACCTCGCCCCCTTGGGGGCTGCCATCTGCGCAACCGTCGTGTCTTCCGTAAGCTCCTAGGATGTCCAGCAGAGCGCAAGGCTAAAGGCATCCAAACTAGATCTCCCTCCGAGGAGTTGGGATGCCAACTACGCAACTGTCGCTACTTCCTTGAGCTTGTGGGAGGTCCAGCGGATTGACGTCTTAAAGGGGGTCAAATTAGGTATCCTCTTTCCAGGTGTTGCTAACGCAACATTCGCGGGCTCCTGGGGGATTTTGCGGAGTGCGGCCATACGCAGATTCCAACTAGATGTTTCCTCCCCTCCTTGGGCGCTTCTATCTGCGCAGCTGTCCCCATTGTCGTTGGGCGTGCGACCCTACGCAGAGCCAAGTCTCCTGGTGGACACTTGTGACAACTTTCCTGAGTTCCTGGGCTGTCTAGCGGAGTGGCGCCACACGCAGATCCAGCGAGACTTCTGGCTGTTTCTTGGTTCACGCGCCGGCTG
Source organism: Prorocentrum cordatum (assembly GCA_963575745.1). NCBI lineage: Eukaryota > Dinophyceae > Prorocentrales > Prorocentraceae > Prorocentrum > Prorocentrum cordatum. Next base: position 237,527 of record CAUYUJ010014262.1, on the reverse strand, counting down.
GCCTCGCGATTTACCCCTGCCACGCAATAGCCGATCGGCTTTAGGCTTGTTTCCATATCAGATCTTTCCGTACAAGACGGGGTTTTCGCTAGAGTTGTCCGACGAAATGACAAACGTTCCCGGCATCTCCTATAAGCAGTTCTCGTTCAACCATGCGTTTTCGTTGGATGGGTATTCTCGTGGTGCGTTAGTCTTTCAAGGGAGGCGGATTTCGTAGTAAGGGCAGGCTTTCAGGATTTCTGAGGAGGGTTGTTGGGACCCGAGGGTGTATTTCAGTTCCTTCTCTCCTACTCTATTGTCCCATCCACCTTACCCCTTCCTAACCCCTCATTCCACTTCCCCTTCCCTCTTTTCCCTCCTTCCGCTCCCGCTCCTTGGTGCCCTCCACACTTCCTCGTCTTTATCCCCAGATTCTTTGCGAGTGGGGCACCGCTTCTCCCACATAATGTTTCTTACACATCTGATTTGAGCCATCGATCTTCAACATGCCGTTTTTCAATGTTTTTTGTTGCCATCAACATTCGTTTTCCGCTGCAGCGGTGGCCTTCTTTCAGGAGCGGCGCGTTGCTCCCGTCGCTCAGACTGGCGCTCCCGCCCAAGCGCGGGTCACATTTCTGGATCCGAGTCCTTCCTCGTCGTTGTGGCCCCCCTCCTTTCCATGCGTTCGCCTTCCCCTACCACTTCTGCTCTTCCCGCTCCTCCTACTGACACTCCTGTTGCTTTTCCTCCTTCCTCGTCCTCCTCTTCCGCCTGCTCATCCTCATGCTCATCCCCCACCTGTTCCTCGTCCTCTTCCTTCTCCTCTTGCTCCTCCTCCTCCTCCCCCTCCTCCTCCTGTGAGCACAGCTCCCCTTTCTGATTGCCGGAATGATGGGGTCATGTTGAGGTTCCAGGTCCACGCAATGCGAAGGCATGGGCGGGAAGAGGTAGGATGCGAGATGGCCCGAGCGCACCCAGCTTGCACCCCTTTCTCTCTCCCGCGCCCTCATTCCTGCTCCCCTCGCCCCCCCCCATCGCTCTCTTCTCGTCCTCGTCCCCCCTTCCCTCCTCTCCTCCCCCCCCGCTCCGTTGCTCCCCTCTAGGTGGGCCTGTTGGCGGGGGGGCGGGGACGTCGCCGGTAGGTGCGAGCTCCAACTTCAACTACCTGATCGCGGTGGTGCAGACCGAGTTCCCCCCGGAGTACGCCGGGCGCCCGGCACGGCCCTGCCGCAGATGGAGCGTCTTGCCTCGTCCCTTCCCTTCTCCGTCCTCGGCCCAGGTCCCTCCTTCCCCACTTACCTCAGCACCTCCCTCGCTGCCTCCTCCTCCTCCCCGTTCCTATCTCGCGTGTCCCTCCCCGCGTCCCCTCCTTTGTTCCCCCTTATCCCCTCGTTCTCGTCGCCTACCTGGTGAACGTTCTTCCTTTCACTCTCCCGGTCTTCCTATGCCTCTTTATTTATGTCCCTCGTCCTTTCTCCTCCTGATGCTCCCTCCTCCCCCCGTTTCCTCGGCAAAGGGGGAGGATCATGAGAAGGGGGAGGAGGAGGATAAGAGTGGGGAGGAGGAGGCGGAGGAGGGGGAGGAGGAGGAATAGTCGGAGTAGGAGGAGGAGGAGGAGGTGGACTAGGAGGAGGAGGACTAGGAGGAGGAGCAGGAGGAAGAGGAAGAGGAGGAGGAGGAGGAGGAGGATGAGGAGGTGGAGGAGGAGGAGGGAGGCGGAATCCTTCGATAGCGTGAATATCCCAATGGAATCGTCGCGCCGCCACGAGTGCCTCAGGAATCGTTGGGATGCACGTTGCGAAGCATGGAAGCTGAAATACGTACAGGACCCCTGCCAAGGGGTGTGATAGCGCATTCGGTCGTGAAGGTGGGATCGCTCACGTTGACCTGCTCTGTCATTCTGGAAGGTTTCAGCGGCACGGGATGACGCTTGATTCATAACTTCTCATGATGGACCAGGGCCCGTTCTTCCGACGATTGCCAATGGCAGTCTGAAGTTGGCAGACGAGTCGTGTTTCGGATATGATTGTCGGCTGCTGGGACAGACGTCCACAGCAATTGGTATGAACGCATAGCGCAACACCACTAACCTGGCGATGTACCCAACAATATGCAGTTGTGAACACCGTCGTTGTATGCACCACATTCGGAGGTGGTGTGTGTGTGTGTGTCTGTGCCAATATTGGTGCGGTGGGCGCATGCGAACGCAGCCACTGGGGCCGTCGTGGGGCTCTCTATGGGGCCAGGAAGCGTGCGAAGCGTGTGCAATAGTGGATGCGGTGGGCGCATGTGAGCTCCAAATGGTCGGCCAACACGGGTGCAGTGGGCGCACGCGACCGCAGCCTTGGGGCCGTCGGTGGAATTCCATATGTGGCCACGAAGTCTTGGCACTCCCTCTTGCGGTCATCTTGGGGCCCTGGGCCGTTTGGGGCGCCGTCTTGTGGCCGTCTTTGGCCGTGTTGGGGCTCTCTCGCGTTTTGGGCCGTCTTGGGGAATGCGAGCTTCTGTTCATGGAGCTCATGGACCATGGCTTCCGATGGCCGTCGCCATCGCCGTTTGTATATACGAATACGTACACATACATACCACTTCGTTTGCAACATTGAATGCGTCTGACCGTGCGGTCATGCCGCAGACACTGGGCCATGTTTGTAACGACGTTCGTTTGAGGCCATGGTGTTCAGAGCGTGAGCTCACGCTCGGAACATGTTTCAAGCCGTCAGTGTGACGGCGGAGGGTTAACGGCCTTTGATGATCTCCTGCTCGATATATGCATGCAATGCAGACCAACGCCCACAGTGGAGTGCTGCATGATGTCGGCAACGGGTGGTGATACACACTACAAGCGTCATGCGGCGCGTTCATGTCGTGCACGGGGACGGCGAGCACGGCACGATCAAACGATGCGGCATGCACATTCCAGAAACATCTCGTCATACAACGTCGTTAACCCGAAGCGACCTGACCGAAGTCGCGGGCTGACCAGGCCGATTGATGCAGGAGGTCGTTGAAAAGTCAAACTTTGCGGGCCCTCTTGTTGGGCTTCCCGCCGCCTGAGCTGGTTCCTTTGATCACCGCGCTTGCCCTTGCCACCCATGCCCTTGCCGTCCTGATTGCCCGTGCCGTCTGCGCCCTTATCGGATCCCTTGCCCTTGCCAGATTGGCCCTTATCGCCCTTGCCAATGTGGCCCTTATCGCCGTTGCCGTCTCCATTGCCAGTCTGGCCCGTATCGCCCGTGCCAGTCTGGCCCTCATCGCCCTTGCCGTCGCTCTTGTCGTCATCATCCACCCTCACGTTTTGCAGCGCCTTCTTCACACCCTTTGGGTGAAAGCATGCAGCCTCCCGTGCACGTTCAGTGGCTTGAAGTTCTGCGCCGCAGGGATGTCCACGCCGTCGGCCGCGACGGCCTTTACGAGCTTCGTGTTGGCCTTTTTCTCGACCACCATGGGCTTCGCCCACCAGTGCGGCACGGAGAACGATTCCGCATTTCCATCAGCGGGCACGGCGGCGCCCGTGACCCGCGCGGTCGTTCCACCAGCGGCCCCCGTCACACGACTGCCCTCCGTGCCGCCTTTTTTGGTACAGGGGGCGTTCTGCAAGGGCGCGGTCGGGGCAAACTTGGAGATGTGTTCGCCCATCGCTTCCGACGCCGCAGGACCGTAGGGCTGCCTCATGTAGAATATGGGCGGGCCCTGCGTTTCACTGCCTGTGTTCATCAGAGCACTGGTTTTTTCCGCAGAGGGATCTGAAGATCTGGCGCCGCAACCAATCTTGCTCCAATCTTGTTTCCGTGGAGTTCTCTGACTTGCACGCCTCGGGGACCTTCTTCATGGCCGCTTTCCAGTCGTTGGCCAGTTCTTTGTTGTCGATCTTGACCTCGAGGTCACCCTCGGCCTTGACCGCCGCGACTTCGGTCGTCGCGGCTGTGCCAGCGTTTCCGACGGCCGCTACCTCGAACCGCTGGCTCTCGTTTTGGTTGATGTTTGTGTCCTTCACACTCGAGAGGTGGTCTCGGTCCCAGCTCGGCCCGTCGGGATGCGTGCGGGCGCGGGCATCACCTCGAGCGTCAGGGTGCCGACCCTGTCATTCTCGGGCGGCGCGGCCCCGACCGCGGCGGGCGGCGCGTCGCCGCGTTCGAAGCCCTGCAGGCCCACGGGCGAAGCGCCGGCAGCCTTGATCATGTCATCATCGAAGCGCGACTTGGTATCAGCAATGCTGTCGTCTTCCCTTTTGTCCAGAAGTGGCGGAGCGTCCCGGCTCGCCTATAGGCCCACCAAAGAATGTGCCAAGAACCATGCAAAGCTTGCACGACATGTTTTTATACCATGTTTGGCAAGGGCTGTGATATTTTAGCGCATCGGCCTTCTGTTCTAAGAACACTGTTTTTGTTACTTGGACATGATTGGGTTCTAAAACATGTCGCGGTAAGCCTATAGGAATGCCGGGACGGTCGGTCCCTGCTGAATTTCTTCTCTGGCGATTGCTGTTGTCAGTCGAATTTGAAGATATCGGCTCGCGCCGCGTGCTTTCCGACCACGCTGCCAAAAGTTGTTTGGCGAATCTTGGTGTCGTTCATCGCCTATTTGGCCTCAGCCCAAGCTTTCTTGATGATGTGATTCAGCTCGACGGTTTCCTTCCCCGCCCGCCACCTTCCTCTATGGAGGCCAGTGGAGGCGCAGGCTGCGCGGAAAAACGGCGCGACGACATGCTCGCTGACCTCCACGTTCGCAGTCGCCGTGACGAGCTCCTCTCCGAGGGCCTCGTTCTCGCCGGGCGCCGTGTAGAGCCTGGCCAAGAAGTGGAGCGCCGGCGCCCCAGCGCCATCTGCGGGCAAGGCGGGGGGGGGGGGCAGCCATAGCCGAAGACCATAGGCCCACGTAGGGGAGGCGCCCGGAAGACCGTGGGTCGGCGGAGAGGAGGCGAGTAAGAGACGCGGCGAGGACAGGCGATGGCGACGAAGTCGACGGTCTGATCGTTTCTTGTCGGCGGTGGCTCGAGCCGCCGCCGATGGGGTCAGCCGATCGAGCAACCTGCCCGATGTGCCCTGACCGCTGCGACGGCATCGCCCATGTCGCACTGCAGGTCTGAGAGCCGAACCATGGTCTTGAGCTCTGTGCTCCCCGACGATGCCCCACGGGGGGGGTTCGGTGCACGTTGGCACAGGTCGGACAATATTGGCCACGCCACCTCGCACTGCCAGGGGAGCAATCGCCAGTTCCAACCACTGGTCGTGAACGACCCAGGCGCTTGTCACGCAGTCCGAGTAACCTCGTGCAGGCGCCCGTCCGCACAGATTCTCGTGAACGGAGTGCTGCAACTGGCCTTGCAGGCTCGGGCGGCGGCGAAGTGCCCCGCGCCCGCGTTCATGTGCGACTCGAGCCCCGTGTCGCGCATCAAGGGCACGTTGGCTCGTTGGCACAGGTCGACGTTGAACTTCTTCTGAGCGCTCCTCGTGGAGTCGCGTGGACACATCTCGAAGCACGCTGCTGTGTCGAGCCCCTTCGGGTCGCAGGCCCTTGCGATGATCTTCGCGAGGCTTCTGTCTGTGAAGGTTGCATGCGTTCAGCCCGGCTTGCCCCTGGTGCTCGTGTGCGCCAGTGCGCTGTTCGCCAAGAGCATGCGCCCCGTCACAGTGTGCTCCGTGTCGAGGATCTCGGAGATGTCCCCGCATGCTGTGATCGAGGGGGCCTGGCCGCGTCGATCATCCGTTTCGCGTGTGCTGGCGATTGGTCCGGGTAGCCGTGCACCATCTTCATATCCATGACGGTATCGGATCTCGCGGGTGGTGAGCCGTCGAAGCCGATACTACGCGCGGCAGTCTTGGTCAGCCGAAACAGTTCTCTTCACGCCAATGGGACAAGGGACAGTCCCCCGCAGTCACATTGGACAAGCACTGGCACCGAACGCATTCCGGGGGACTGGCGGCCTCAAGATGGCCCGAGGTGCCTCCAGGATGGCTCGATGCCTCCCAAGACGCCTCTGGTCTGAATGTTCCTCAGGTGCCTCCAAGATGGCCACGTGCATCCACGGTGGCACTGCATTGTTCTTCTACGGTTTCTGCAATCGTCGCGAGAGAGTCAATGCTTGGCGAGACGTCGCCGTTGGTTGTTTGCGCGCGCCGACCTATTGGTCGCCGCGTCGCAGGCGCACGCGGATCGAGCCACTGCCGCTTGTGCCCCTGAGCTGCTGTGGAGGTTGATACACGTCCCGCGCCTGAGCTGGACTCCTCCATGGATGTGGACGTCCATGTGGGAGATGGAGACGGCGGGCGTCAGCGCGACAGTGGCGCGGTGCACCGTCGTTGAGTAGCTGACCGTCATGGAGGCTGACGTGAGCGAATCGTGGAGGCCCGCAACGGCGCACAACGAGCAGCAGCGTGCAGCGCAAAAACACAGCGGCCATGTGTTGCGCCGTCGACGCGTGCCTTCTGTGCAAGAGTGTCGCCTGCGCGACGATGGTTCTAGACAACCGGTCTAACGTACAACAAGTCCTACACATATTTGTAAGTTGTGGCAAGCTTGTCACAAAGCCAAAATCATTCAAGTGGGGTCGTCTGTGGAGCTCCCAATCCGACCACGGAGTGTGTGAGGGGTGTGCTCAAATGAGTGTGGTGGGCGCATGCGAACGCAACCATTGGTGCCGTCGGTGGAGCTCCGTATGGGGCCACGATACTTCTAAGTGGTGTTCCAAATTGGGTGTGGTGGGTGCGTCTGCGATAGGCGCACGCGAACGCTGGCATTTGGGCCGTCGATGGAATCCCTATGGGGCCACGGAACGTGTGAGGGGTGTGCGGTTCACTGGTGCGGAGGGCAGAGGCATGGATGAGAGGGGGGAGGAGGAGCGGGAGGAGGTTGTGGGAGGGACGCGGGGCGTTGTCTCTTCAAAACGAGGGCCCGACACCACAGGATGGTTGGGAATTACATTTATGGACACAACGTAATGAATACTTGAGTCGGGGAAGCGCCTGATCCAAAAGCAGGGATTCGAAGGCGACAAGCTAGGAATTCTATACATCGCGCAATGGTACTGTCTCCATGTTCGGCGGGGGTCCGAACTAGCTTCGATGGGCCTTGCCTTCGCGGATTCGTTGTTAGCTGCAGTTAAGGGTCTGAACTTTGAGAACACGTGCGCGACTCTGTGGTTTCTGAAACTCAGGGCCGGCTTGCTTGGTCCTGGGTGACTGGGCCTGAAGACTTGGAGGTGCCAGGACCCGTGGAACGACCGAGAAGATTGAGTGTCGGGCGCGCGGTTGCGAAGCTGCAAGTCTGTTGCAGCCGTGCGAAGGGTCGGTGCCGAAAGAAGCACTAGCAGGGGCGCGCTTCAATTGGCCAGGGGCATGGCCTCGAGGCGGCCCGTGAAATCTACAGCCATTCAGTCAAGACACTCCCTACGCGATTTGCTTGGGTTGACATCCAGAGCAGGCGGCAAGGGCAGCAGCGCTTCTCATAGCATGGGCAGGGTTCTTTGCTCGAGTCGTTCGGATTCCGACGATCAGTCCTTTCTTGAGACAGAGCTCGTCTGAGCCGATGACCGACCGGCCGGCCAGTCACGCTGCTGACCTTCTGCTTGGTTGTCCAGTCCTCATCCCATCCGCCGTTGTAATTAATGATATTACCCGCCTGTGCCTCTGAGAGCTCCTGCCGAGAGGCGGAGCCGAGCGCAGTCCAGCACGTAGAGGCGACGAGTTTTAGATGGCAGTGGCTTTGAGACGGCACCTGCGAGTCAGCTTTTGAGAATTGGGCTGAAGTCCGCCGCCATTCATAACCCCTATAGTCACATGTGCGCGTGATCAGATTGTATGCTCGCCGCACTTTGTCTGGAGCGCAGCGGTGTTGCGGGGGGAGAGGATGAGAGGTAGGAGGCTATGCTGATGAGCGTGAAGAGAAAGAGACACCTACGCCGGTGGTGGAGAGGGTAAGGGTTGATAGATAAGGGGGAATAAGGAAGGCCGATTGTGAGGATGAAGAGGAAGATGATCTGGGGGAGGAGGTCGAGGAGGAGGAGGAGGCGAAGTGAATAAGGAGGAGAGGATGTTGAGGAAGTGGAGGAGGAGGAGGAGCATCTGACAGAGGGTAATCATGCAGGCGAGACTAGATCAACATACTTTTGGGAAGAAGACGGGAGGGGAGGAGGAGGTTGAGGAGGACGAGGAGTGGACTACAACGACGAGCAGGTTGATGACGTATGCTGAGGATGACGAGGAGCATGCTGTGAGGTAATACTGAGGACGATTTATGCACATTGGAGAGGAGAATAAGGAACATGCTGCTGCGTTGCTTTCTGTTTGCAGCGCGTCCACTATCGTCTATCAGTGCCGAATTGTCGAATCCCGTCAGCATACCCGACAATGACCCAGTAGTCGAGGAGGGAGATGGCGAGTTTGCATCTGAGGCTCGGAGCCGCATCGACGAGTTCTTGAATGAGAAGTTCGCGTATGTGCAGGAGGGCTTGGAGCAGGAAGAATTCGAAGTCTGTCGCCAAGGCGACAGAGGGGGGAATTGAGGAGGGATAGTTGCACCTGCAGAAGGGGCAGAGGGAGACAGTTTTTTCCTCCCTTATCCTCCTCGTCGAATGCTTGACGTAAACCAGACGATTACGATACATTCGCTATAGCAGCGTGCTTCCCTGGAACAGTCGGGTGATACCCCGATTTGAGACCAGATGATAATTTCCGTTGCCATTGCCCTTTGTGCGTGTAACGATGGGGAAGTGAGTTGCTGGGTTGCGGCAGTTTCCCAAAGAGCTATTGCGCAGTTCGCGTGGGGGCAACAGCACTCAAAGAGAGACGTCCCCACCAAAGTTGCGTTACTGAAACCCGAAAACGAGTGAATGCAATCATACTGGACAATTCGGAGACGCCCGTCTTGTGTTCTATTGAGCTCATATGTTCCATGTCGGGAGACTTTGGAGGTGCTGTTGGGCGGTTTCTGTGGCTTTCCTGTGGGTTTCTCGTAAGCTTGTTGGGGGCCTTTGAGGGCCTCTTCAGGGCTGTCTTGGACCATCCTGGGGTGCATCATGGCTATCTTAGGTGTCTGAAAATCTGCTGTCCAGGTCTGAGAGATGGCAGCCAAGCGGAGACCCTGGACCTTGTGCTTAGCTGTCCTTTTGTCTACAGCACGCGAGCTACAGTTGCAATCCTGCTGCAGTCGAACGCGCATGCGTTCGGAAATCATGTGTCACAGCTCCGCCCACGGTCCACGACAAGTGACATTTCTGGCGGTTGCAGCTATAGATTGGCCCTCGGCCCACCTTGCCACGTCGTGACTTCAGATTGGCGGAACAGACGGGACCATTACCGCCATGCGCCCACAGAGCCTTGCGGGGACAGCGTTTTTAAGAGAAGCCCCCCTCCCCTCCGCTGCATGTTCGGGTAGACTCAGATATCATTTCGCGCGTGTCGAGCGTGGGTCCATCTCGGTTGCGCGCGACGGGAGGTGCCCTCAGTCGTCGGGGCTTCCAACGATGGCTTGCAATCGGGCCTCCGAAGCGTTATTCTTCGAATGGCGGCCTACAAACCTCGCACCACCATGCCATCATATTTTTTGAGGGGGGCGTCGCTAGAGGCTGAATGAAGAGGTGCGCAGCTGGCCCGATTCTGAGTGCCACCTGATCGCCATGTGGTGTTCTGGTTATACCGAACCTGGCTGGCGTCCTCGTGCCGCTGGTTCCACGAAGCACCGGAAAGGGTCTGAGTCCAGGGTTCTCTTTAAGCAGGTAAATTGTCCTTGGTGCCGAGTTCGAAGAGGGTTGGCGGATTTTGTTGCGGTAAATAGCGATATCGAGAGAGCTGGTAGGTTAGATGTTGAGGATGTCCCGAGCGACACGTTGGTTTTTGGAATTCTGACAGATAAAGCATGGTGAAGTGAACATGTTCGTTTGTTGCTGATGTCTAGAGCGAAACGCTTGTTTCGCAGAATTTGCTGATGGTGTCTCGAGCGAAATGCTTGTTTTATAGTTTGCTACCCTGCTGGGGGGGCAGAACTTGGGCATCTAACATGGTGGTCCCGAGCTGGAGCCACGTGTTGTCACGTGACCAGGCCGCCCAGAGGGGTATCTAACATGGTTGTCCCGAGCTGGATGTCCGTCTTTCCACGTGTCCAGACCACCCAAGGGCGATATCGAACATGGTGGCCCCGAACTGGAACCACGCGTTTTTGCGTGTCCAGGACACCCAGGGGGGCATCTAACATGGTTGCCCCTTGCTGGGACCACGCGTTTTCACGTGCCCAGGCCACCCAGACGGGTGTCTAATATAGTTGCCTCGAGTTGAGCCACGTGTTGTTTACGTATGCGGGCCAGCCGAGGGGGGTATATGACATGCATGTGGTCGCATGGGCGCCCCTAGTGCAGGGGCCCGCAAGAGCCAGACAAGTCAATCCGCCAACGCCAGATATGCAATAGCTTGACACAGTTTCTTCGGCTGGTGAGTTTCCAGATTCTACAGGCTTACGCCACATCCGCCGACCCCTTCTGTGACTGTTGCGAGGCCAGGAGTTTCTGGCCAGCGGCGTCTTGTGTGAGGGTGCGGTGTCGCGCGCGGGTGGTGGCAGATACGTAGGGGGTCCACATGTTTGCGTGATGCCGGTGGTCTGGGGCGTGTTTTGCGAGCGCTTTGCGTGCTGTGCACCCGGGTGCGGGGTGTCCTTCTGGGAGGTCGGCCTTTCGACCCTCAACCAAGTGGAGGAGCACCGGAAGACGAAAGGAGCAAGAGTAGCGTGCAGAAGCTGTGATCAGCGAAGCATCACCGCGAAAGATGTGGCAGATGAGTCGAAACGGGTGAAGAGGCTGTTGACGTTCGCAGCGCGCACGAAACAGTTCGCGTAGCAGCAGCACATTCGCGCCGAGCAAGATTGTGAGCACGTCGCGAGGAAAAGCAAGGCTGCATGCGCGGAGTGCATTGCAGTTGGCTTGACGGCTCGCAATGCGGAAGCGTCTGGGGGTCTTTTGGAGGCCTCCTGGGGGCCTCTTGGGGGCTCCTTGGGGCGTCTTGGCGGCCTCTTGGGGGCCTCTGGCGGCCTCTTGGGGCACTCTTGGGGCCCCCTGGGGCTCGTGGGGGCGGGAAGCTAGATTTTTGAATTTTTGGTTGCCCTCTTGGGCCCCTCTTGGTGCCGTCTTGGGGCCTTCTTGGACCGTTTTGGGGACCTCTGGGGGCGTCTTGGGGCCATATTGGGCCGTCGTGGGGCCGTCTTGGGGGCCTCTTGGGCTGTCTTGGGGCGGTCTTCAGGGCACGAGACGAATTTGTGAAAACTATACGTTTTACGAAGGACAGGAGCATTTTTTTCCGTCTAGGGACCCTCTTGGGACGCATCTTGGAGGCCCCTTGGGGGCGTCTTGGGCCAGCTGGAGGCCATCTCGGGTGTTTTCGATCGCTCTTGGACCGTGTGGGACCATGTTCAGCTCTCTGGGAAGCCACTAGGAGCGCTCCTGGAGCGCTCTTGGGGCCGTCTTCGGGGCTCTCTTGGGCCGTCTTCGGCGCCTCTTGAGCCGTCTTGGCGCCCTCTTGGGCTGTCTTGGGGCCCTCTTGGTGGCTTCTTGGACCGTCTTGGTGCGGTCTTGGGGGCCTCTTGGGCTGTCCGGAAGCGTCGGAAAGCCCAAAAGGCGAATTTGTGAAACATGTACGTTTTACTCAGGGAACGGGCCAACTTTTTGCGTCTAGAGGCCCTCTTGGGGCGCATCTTGGATGCCCCTTGGGCTCTTGGGGGCACCTGGGGCCGTCTGGAGGCCGTCTTCGGTGTCTTTGATCGCTCTTGGACCGTCTGGGACCATATTGAGCTTTCTTGGAGGCCACTCGGAGCGCTCCTGGAGCGCTCTTGGGGTCGTCTTCGGGGCTCATTTGGGCCGTTTTCGGCGCCTCTTGAGCCGTCTTGGCGCCCTCTTGGGCTATTTTGGGACCGTCTTGGAGGCTTCTTGGGCCGTCTTGGGGCGGTCTTCGGGGCCTCTTGGGCCGTCTGGGAGCATCGGAAGACCCAGACGGCGAACTTGTGAAACATGTGCGTTAAACGGGCAAGTTTGTGCGTCTAGGGACCCTCTTGGGACACATCTTGGAGGCCTCTTGGGGCCTCGTGGGGACCTCTTGTGCCGTCTAGGAGGCCTCGTAGCTCGTCTTTGGGCCACCTTGGGCGTCTTGGAGCGCTCGTTTGGCGTCACGGGGCCATTTCGAGGCCACGGGAGGAGTCCTTGCAGGATTTTTGGGAGCGGATGACCCCCCTTCGGGGGAATCGGAGGAATCGGGGAATTTGGCCGGACCCACCCCCCACTCCAAATCGACCGGACCAGGCTCCCGGCTTGGAGGCCATTCGGAGCGCTCCTGGAGCGCTCTTGGGGCCGTTTTCGGGGCCCTCTTGGGCCGTCTTGGGCGCCTGTTGGCCCGTCTTGGGGCCCTCTTGGTCTATTTTGTGACCCTCTTGGAGGCTTCTTGGCGGGAGCATCGGAAAACCCAGAAGGCGAACTTGTGAAAAATGTCCGTTTAACGGAGGGACTTGGCAAATTTTTGCGTCTAGGGACCCTCTTGGGACGCATCTTGGAGGCCTCTTGGGGCTCGTGGGGACCTTGTGCCGTCTAGGAGGTCTCGTAGCCCGTCTTAGGGCCACCTTGGGCGTCTTGGAGCGCTCGTTTGGCGTCTCGGGGCCATTTCGAAGCCACCGGAGGAGTCCTTGCAGGATTTTCGGGAGCGGATGACCCCCCTTCGGGGGAATCGGGAGAATCGGGGGAATCGGGGGAATCGGGGAATTTGGCCGGACCCCCCCCCCCCCTCCAAATCGACCGGACCAGGCTCCCACGGGAGGGGTTTGGGGAGGGGGAATCTCACACGCCGATGAACCCCAAAGGGTCGGCGGATTTGGAAAGATTCGCAACCCTTTCGGGAATGCGGTCCACGCAGGCAAAAGTGGCCACAGTAGCTCCCACCTGGAACCAATGTAATAGAAGCGGTAATAGTAGCAGTAGTAGTAGTAGTAGTAGTAGTAGTAGTAGTAGTAGTCGTAGTAGTAATCGTAGTAGTAGTAGTAGTAGTAGTAGTAGTAGTAGTAGTAGTAGTAGGCGTAGTAGTAGTAGCAGTAGTAGTCGTAGTAGTAGTAGTAGTAGTAGTAGTAGTAGTAGTAGTAGTAGTAGTAGTAGTAGTAAGTAGTAGTAAGTAGTAGTAAGTAGTAGTAAGTAGTAGTAAGTAGTAGTAAGTAGTAGTAGTAGTAGTAGTAGTAGTAGTAGTAGTAGTAGTAGTAGTAGTAGTAGTAGTAGTAGTAGTAGTAGTAGTAGTAGTAGTAGTAGTAGTAGTAGTAGTAGTAGTAGTAGTAGTAGTAGTAGTAGTATTAGTAGTAGTAGTAGTAATAGTAACAGTAGTAGTAGTAGTCGTAGCAGTCGTAGTAGTAGTCGTAGCAGTCGTAGCAGTAGTAGCAGTAGTAGTAGTAGTAGTAGTAGTAGTAGTAGTAGTAGTAGTAGTAGTAGTAGTAGTAGTAGTAGTAGTAGTAAGTAGTAAGTAGTAAGTAGTAGGTAGTAAGTAGTAGTAGTGAGTAGTAGTAGTAAGTAGTAGTAGTAGTAGTAAGTAGTAGTAGTAAGTAGTAGTAGTATACTACTTCTATAGTAGTAAGTAAGTAGTACGTCAGTGATAGTAAGTTTGCGAAGGTAGTAGTTTTAAGATAAAGTAGTAGTAGAAGTAGTCAGTATATTACTATTTTGTAGTTTGATATTCCGCAGTCGTAGTAATTGAAAGTAGTAGAGTAGGAGTAGTGGTGTGGTAGTGGTTGTAGTAGTAGTTAGTAGTAGTAGACAGTCGTCGCAACAGTTCGCGTCCGTCGTCGTCGTAGTAGTACCGTGTCGTATTCGTAGTCGAGGTCCGTAGTAGTAGTAGTAGTAGTAGTAGTAGTAGTAGTAGTAGTAGTAGTAGTAGTAGTAGTAGTAGTAGTAGTAATAGTATAGTAGTAGTAGTAGTAGTAGTAGTAGTAGTAGTAGTAGTAGTAGTAGTAGTCGTAGTAGTAGTAGGGGTGGTAGTAGTAGTCGTCGTCGTAGTAGTAGTCGTGGTCGAATCAAAAAAAGGTGGTGTGCGGAAGCTGCGCGGCACTCGGGTTCACAGCCCGCAGTTGCCAGGCGTATCAGTGCAGCGGCGCGTGCAAGAGAAGACTACCGAAGTCGGCGTTCCCCGACCCTCACAATGTCCCGCGCGACGCAAAAAAAAAACACTCTGAAGTGCAAGACCTGCAAATGATGCCGAATCGGGCGCGCGCGCGCGCTGAGGAAAAAGGAGAACGAGGACAGGAAAATGGGGGGTGAGGCGGAGGACACAGGGGAGAATCATCGAACGTGTCGAGGTGACGGGCCATGAACAAGAGGAGGGGGACGAGGAGGAGGGGGACGAGGAGAGGGTGGTTGAGGAGGAGGATGAGGGGGACACTGAGAGGAGGCTCTGGGTTATGGTCTTTGGGTGAGAGGTTCTTGTATGTGTATCGGAATTTCGCGGCACTCCTTTCGGGGGCCTCTGGAAAGCAGTTTTGACGCCACTGGGGGGCCGACGTGGACAAGGCGGGCGAGGGGGAGGAGGAGGGGGACGCGGAGGAAATGTTCTGGGTCATGGTTTTGGAATTCTTCGCCTCGGGAGCGCGAATCCCGCTTGTGCGATGATCGCTGGGATCTCTGGTGGTGCTTCTCGCGGGACTCTTGGAGGCAGTTTCGAAGCCTCTTGGGGGCCGTTTTGGGGCCGTTCTGGGGCCTCTTGGGGGGCCTCTTGGGGCCTCTTGGGGGCGTCTTGGGGGCCTCTTGGGGCCTCTCGGGGCCTTTTAGGGCCGTCTCGGGGCGGAAGGCTCGGGATGTCAGTTCGGGCTCCCTCTCTTGGGCCCCTCTTGGGGCCGTCTTGGGGCTCTCTTGGGCCGTCCTGGGGGCCTCTTGGGCTGTCTTGGCGCCCTCTTGGGCGGACTTGGGCGCGTGTTGGGGGCCTCTTGGGCCGTCTTGGGGCGGTCTTGGGGTGCTCTTGGACCGTGTTCAACGCCGTGAAGGCCGAGAAGCCGTATATGATCAAAATGTACGTTTTCCATAGGAATTTGAAGATTTTCGGCTCTTCGGCCCTTCTGAGAACTGCTCTTGGAGGCCTCATGGGCCGTCTTGGAGGCCTCTTGGCCCGTCTTGGGGCCATCTTGGGCGCCTTGGAGCGTTCGTTTGGCGTCTCGGGGCCCTCGTGGGCCGTCTTCGAGGAGTCTTGGGGCCTTCTTGGGCCGCCTTGAGAGACTTTTGAGCCCAAAGAAGCCCCGTGAGTCGCTCGGGCGGGGCCATGGGGGGGGGGTCAAATCGCCAGTTTGGGGTCCCTGGGGGGGGACTGTAGGGGGGGGAACTATCTCACACGCCTAGGGACCCACAAGGGGTCGGCGGATTCCTGGCCGTTTTCGGACTTGGTTCTCGGCGATTTTCCGGCCTCGGGGTGCGACCCAGCAGCTGCGCCTCGCCGAGGGCGTTCTGGGGGTGACCGGATCGTCCCGAAGGGCCGCCGTAGCCCCGAGTTACCAGTATGACCCGATCACTGGACGACGACAACGACGACAACCGCCACGATGACGACGACTTGACGACGACGCCGACGGAGACGACGACGACTTGACGGCGACGACGAAGACAACGACGACGACCCTTAATTACGACGATGACGGCGACCGATCGCGCCGCCGTCTTCGTCGTCGTGGTCGTCGTCGTCGTCGTCGTCGTCGTTGTCGTCGTCCTCCTTGTCGTCGTCGTCGTTGTCGTCGTCGTCGTCGCCATTGCCGTCGTCATTCGTCCTCCATGTTGCCGTCGCCGCTGCCGTCGTGCCATCGTCGTGGCGACCTCGAGAGTTTTCGCAGCAGCCCAATAGCCTGCGGGACCTCCTGGGAGCATCCACCAGCGCTGGATGCCATCAGAAAACGGCAGACCATATTGAAAAGCCGACGGCGAAGGCAACGCCGCCGACGAGGATGACGACGCAACCGATAACGACGACGACGACGCCGAGACGACGACGACGACGACGACGACGACGACGACGACGACGACGACGGCGGCGACGGCGACGGCGACGGCGATGACGATCGCCGTCGTCGTCGTCGTCCTCATCCTTGCCCTCTTCCTCCTCCTCATCCTCCTCTTCCTCCTTCATGCCCTCATCAGTCTCTGCCGCCTCCCCCTCCTTCCGTAGCCATTTTGGCTCAAGCCATTGTGGTTGAACCGGGCGCAGTTGAATAGGCTCCTTTGTCGGTCTTCACCCGTCTCCCACGAATCGCCCTGCCCCACGGACTGGTCAATCGATTTCGCGATGAGCCCATTCGGGACACTGCCAGTGCAGCGGGCGTGCATTTCGAAGGTATCTCCGCTGGCACTCGTCGGCATGGCTACCTGCCCAGAGACGTGCGCAGCAAGATGATCCATATTGCTTGCTGCTACAACCTCGTCAGACTCATCACCTCCAGCTGTGCGAATGACTACTTGAACCAGGTGACCTCGAAGCTCAAGCATGGCGGCACTGCTATCAGCGCGGCGGTATTGCCGCAGCATGGGGACATCGCCTGCAATTCGGCAGTGTAGCCGCCCGCTTTGCTCATGTGCGATACGAACACCACTGAAGAGCGTTAGAACGAGAGCTTGGCCAGCAGACCCCCGTTGTCCCATGCCGCATCTTAGCGCTTCACGGCAAGCGACCCGACAACCGACTCCCATGACGGTATGCAGGACAAGCTTGTTTCGCTGGTGCGCGAGGAGTTGTACACTGGAGACGGCGTTGACGCTGACGCTCAGACATTTGATTCGGTTCCGCCTGGCGCCCGGCCTTCGCATCCAGGGTGAGTCATCGCAGCTTGTTCCCGAAGCGCTCGATCGTAAGGGTGTGTGGGGTGATTCGGTAGCAAATGATGGAAGCCTCGTGTACCCTCTTAATTCCGTCTTTAGCGTCGATTAGCGTGTGGAGTCGATGAGATAGCGCCAGTTTAGCGTCGACTCGCGTCGAACTAGCGATTAGCGTCGATTGGGGTCGATTTTCTGAGCCAACAAGAGGTTATGGGAGGCTCCCGAGAGTTACCACCGAGGGGTGGCCGAGAGGTTCCACAGTTTACGAGCAGCTTGTGATGCCATTCGTCATGCTGGCGCGAATTTACCCAGTTGCTCGGCCGAGCGTGGCTTAGCTCGGGCACGTCCTTGCACAGGAGGAACATTCAAGAATCGTGAACAAAATAGTCTGGGGACGGTGTTTCTATCACCTTTTTACCATTTGAAGTATTTTTGACAGTTTAATGTTTTTCTTCCGAAGCCCGCCTGTAGGATGAAATGCCCGGCCGAAAGCTTGCCGGCCTTGCCGGCCACTCGATCCTTCAAGGGTTTGCGCGATGATGTTAATTCGGGAGAGTCGATGACGACGACCTTTGTGGTTACCTGGGCGAGGTGTAGACGTTCACGACGTCAGTCCTGCACGAGTTCCAGGCATTGGCGGTCATAGTTGCTAGTTGATTCGGCCTACTTGCCGGCGCAGACCTCGACTATTACGAGTTCATCTTCGACGGTTGTGCCCTTCTGTACTCTGAGGTCCTGGGTGGCGACCCTGACTAGCGGCGGGCCTTCCTTCCTCATCTTCTCTTTCTCCTCCAGCTCCTCCTTGCGCCTTACCTTTCCGCCTGCAGTATGTCATCACACTTGCGCGTGCGTTGCGCATGAGTGTGTGTGTGTGTGTGTCATATTTCAGCTTCCGTTGCAATTCCTTGAGCAGCATAGCTATGTTAGTTGTATGTGCGTTGGTTTGTGGTACTCTTCCTTCGAGGTTGGGAATGCCTTTTTTGCGGGTGTCGGTTTCGATTTCTTGCCGCTGGTCGGGTTGTCGTTCTTTCTTGTTCTTGTCCGCCCTCCCCTTTGTGATTAGTATCTCTCCATCTTATCCTCGTCCTGCTTCTCCTCCTTCCTCCTCCCTCCGCCTCCTCCTCCCTCTTCCTCCTCGTGCTCCTGCTCCTGCTCCTTCTCTTCCTCCTCCTCCATCCGCCTCCTCTCCATCCGCCTCCCCCACCTCCTCCCTCTCTCTGACGGCGACAACGTGGAGGGCACCGACGACGGAAGACGACGATGCGGAGGGCTCAGAACACCCGCATTTTGATATGTGTTTCGCAGCGACGACCCTCAGAGGTCTGGACCCCCTTGCCCAGGACTGGCTTGACGACTGTCACCCCGGGCCGCTCTTTGGCGGCCCTGTTTCCCAGCGAGGGCCCGCATTGGAAGTGCAGTCGCGAGCGGAGCCTTACACGGCATGCTCGCGTCGTGTCGACTCGCCGCGACTCCACCGCGGGCGTTCCAGGTTGAACGCCGCCCGTGGCCCAGAATCGGCCCGTCGTTGAACGATCCGGCGTACATGGAACGGCCGATCGTTCAGGTCTGAACGATCCCCGCGGTGTCGGGAACCAACGCTGGGGTCGGCACGGCGCGAACCTGTCGTGAACCCCAGCTTCCCGCGCCACTCTTCGAGCGAAGTCGATCCGTGGTGGTCCCAGGGCCCGACCCCGGGCGAGAGCGCCCGTGGGGGGCAGATGGCAGCACCGGGATCCGAGGGTTAGTCGTTCCCCTTGGCCCGGCCCCGAGACCGCAAACGGCGCTGTCGTTCGCTGCTGGGCTGGGTGGTTGTTGTTGTTGTTGTTGTTGTTGTTGTTGGTGTTGTTGGTGTTGTTGGTGTTGTTGGTGTTGTTGGTGTTGTTGGTGTTGTTATTGTCGATGTAGGGGGCCACATGCGAACCCTACCCCCACCCCCCACGATTTCTGAGGGGGCGGGTGGGGTAGGGTTCGCATGTGGCCCCCTAGGATGGTGGTGGCGGTGGTTGTGGTGTTGTTGTTGATGTTGTTGTTGATGTTGTTGCTGGTGTGGAACCCTCATTTCAGAAAAATAATGATTGGTGATCCCCCCCCGCGGTAACGTATGTGTTTTTTCCATTGAAGTGCCCCCCTGGGGCTCGCACCATGTTTTTTTGTATCGGGCAGGGTCTTCCTCCTCAAACTACGCCCCTGGCCCCCGGACTGCAACAACAACGGCTCCCGCCTGATTCTTCCTCACAATTGATTCCCAAATCGCGCTCTCGCGCGGGACTTCTTCACAATGTATGCAGGAATCGCGCCCTCGCTTGGGACTTCCTCGCAATTGATTGAGACGCCGCGTCCTCGACATTCAGAAGTCACGCTCTCGCTGTGGATTTCCACACGATTGATTTGGGAATCGAGCTGTCGCTCGAGACTGCCTCGCGATTCATGCAGGACGCACGCTTCAGCAATCCGCCTGCCTGACCTGGCCGCCTGGGCCTGGTCGCCTGGTAGGGTCTACCCGCCCGATCTGCCCGTCTGGTTATGCCACGTGCTTTCTGCTTCTAGCCCCCCTCCTGCTACTCTCTCTCGTGCTCCATCCTCCTACCTCCCCCTTGTCCCTTTCTTCCATCCGTTGTCTCTTCCCCTGCCTCAGGGGCTGCACGACATACGCGTGGCAGGTACGAAAGATGTACCCCCCAAGGGGGTACGATCGAAGACGAAGAGGGCGGTTATCGAGGGTTTGGGATACACGTGCTGAATGGCACGCGAACAGATAAGAACGAACAGTCTTAGAGTGTGTGCGGTAGCAGATGCTGTTGGTGTTGTTGTTGCTGTTGTCGTTGGTGTTGTTGCTGCTGCTGCCATTGGTGCTGCTGTTGTTGCTGCCGCTGTTGCTGTTGTTGTTGGTGTTGTTGTGAGTGCTCTTGTTGTTGTTGTGGTTGTTGTTGTTATTGTTGTTGTTATTGTTGTTGATGGTGTTGTTGTTGGTGCTGTTGTTGCTGTTGGTGCTGTTGGTGCTGTTGTTGTTGTTGGTGTTGTTGTTGATGTTGGTGGTGGTGGTGTTGTTGGTTGTGTTATTGGTGCTGTTGTTGGTGCTGTTGTTGGTGTTGGTGTTGTTGTAGGTGGTGTTGTTGGTGGTGCTGTTGGTGGTGTTGTTGGTGCTGTTGTTGGTGCTGTTGTTGGTGTTGGTGTTGTTGTAGGTGGTGTTGTTGGTGGTGTTGTTGGTGGTGGTGCTGTTGTTGTTGGCTGCTGTTCTCTGTTGTTCGCTGTCGTTCGCTGCCTGGGCCACGAGGGGCAGGGGCCTCGTGCTGGCCAGAAGCCGCCTCGCGCGCGTGGGCACGGACGGGGTCTTTTGGGCCAGGAGGAGGAGGGGCGAACCACAAACCTCGACCCTCCTCCTCTTCCCCCCCCCTCCTTTTTCAACTCCTCCCTATCCATCATGCACCCTTCTCCTCCTCCCTCCACCTCCTCCCCCTCCCCCTCCTTTGCCTCCTCCTCCTCCTCCTCCTCTTCCTCCTCCTCCTCCTCCCTCCTCTCTCTTCCTCCATCCTTCATCCTCCTCCTACTCCTCCTCCTCCTCCTCCTGAATCTTCCTCATCCTCCCTCCCCTCACGTTTTCCATCCTTCATTCTCCTCCTCCTCTGATTATATGTTCTATTTCCCAGGGCGGAGGTCTGTGACGCACCTCAGCCGCCACGGGACCTACCCCTCCCGCTGGGTGGCGCTGCAGGGGGCGCAAGCCACTTACGCCACCAGCAGGGAGGGTAGATCAGTCTCGGAGTCGAAGCTGTGCATGCTGGTTTGGGGCCCCTAGTCGCAGGAGTCCCACCTCACACTCAGCTCGTGCACGCACTGACACGGTTCCACGATGCTGAGATTCGGGATGCACACATCTCGCACAGAAACGGTCATGGCAATCTCCCGATGCAGTGCCTGCGCACTCCGCCGCTCTCCCCGACGAGCGCTGCCGCTTGGAGGTCTTCGCCAGCACTGCCATCCTCGTGGAGCCGCTGCTCCCTTGGAGCCATGGGTAGAAGGATAGGCAGAGAGCGGAATCGAAGAAGAAGAAGAAGAAGAAGCAGCCACATGAACAGAAACTTTTGGCGCTCCGCGCGGATTTTTTGGATTCGCGCTGGACCATCCTCCCTGGCGCGCGGAGCGCGCCAGGGGCGGCGCCCGAGGCGCCGCCGGAGGGTCCAGCGCGAATCCAAAAAATCCACGCGGGGCGCCAACAGTTTATGCTCGAGGCTCGAGGCTCGAGATGTGGGAGGAGGAGGAGGAGGAGGAGGAGGAGGAGGAGGAGGAGGAGGGGGAGGAGGAGGAGGAGGAGGAGGAGGAGGAGGAGGAGGAGGAGGAGGAGGAGGAGGAGGAGGAGGAGGAGGAGGAGGAGACCCAACAGTTCATGCCTGTGTGGCTAGGTCTTCCCTCGCCGATGTGCTTGCCCTCCACCTCTCGCACGCCAGCGGCAGCCTCAGCATCAGGGCAGTCATCCCCCGCAGGGGGCCCGAGCAGCGCCGCCGCCTGCGGCATCGGGCGCTGGCGCCCCGACGGCAGGCCGCTCCTCCAGCTTCTGGGCCTTCCGCACCGGATGCTTCACGGAGCAGGTCGCGCCGATGGGCACGGAGGAGAAAGCCGGCGAGCCGCATGTGTGTCGGAGGCCGGTGGGGTCTGGGCACTCCCTGAGCGGAAAGCAGCGGCCTGCCCCAGGAAGGAATTCGGCAGCATCACGACGAAGGACATGGCCGTGTGCGGCTGCCACCGTGCCGTCGTCGATCTGCTCCTCGTGCGCCCTGGCCCGCTGCCCACGCGGTCGCGCCTTGCGCTGGATGCGGTTGAGCTGCGTGAGTGTGGCCTCTGCCAGGGTGTCGGCAGACACGTCGAAGCAGTGCGCGGCGGCGTTCCGACGCGCCACGTCGATGGTGCGCACCTTCTCCCCCGACAGTTGCCGCCAAGACTGGCGCTATCAGAGCAAGACGATCGGCCAGCTCCTTGTCGGCACCCAAAGCACCCCTCAGCACTTGCATCTGGTTATCACGCTCCTCCAACTTCGCATCTAAATCACGAATAAGGATGTCTGCGGGCTGCAGCAGCCCTCGCACGCCGCTGCCGTTTGTCCAAGGAACGACAGCTCGCGGCCTCCCGCTGCACACCAGGGCGAGTCCCGTAGCGAGCGTCAGCGGGGCATCCACCTCAGCAGCAGACCGGGCGAACATGAGGGGACGAACCGGCTTGAGCAATGGGTGTGTGCCCGCTGCGAGCTCTCGAGCCAAAATGGCTACGGTCTCGTCCTCCTCCTCCTCTTCCTCCTCCTCCTCCTCCTCCTCCTCCTCCTCCGCCTCTTCCACCTCCTCCCTCTCGCCAGTGGCGACGATGAGGGCGCCGACGACGGACGACTCAGAACTCCGACGTCGTGATCTCTACCTTTCCTCGTCCATCCCATCCGCCTCCTCCTCCGCGGCGCGCGCGGGCCTTCTCCGTAGGCGCACGCTGGTCGGGAGCTGGCGGACACCCCCCCCGCCCTTCAAAGCTTGGGCTGTTCCCCAGGGGGCGACCGACTACCCAAGACATCCTCCTTCTCCCCCCCCCCCTCCTCCCCTCCCCTTCTCGGGCCGGGCGAAAGGGGGGGATTGGGAAAGGGGGGGTTACGAAATTTGCTGCATGCAGCTGGTTTCGGCCTCACCGAGGAGCCCATTCCTCGATACATAGCCGCCTCCGGCGCCGGGAGGCGCCGGGAAAATCAGCTACGTGAGCTGATTCTCAAACCCCCCCTTTGCTATCCCCCCCTTTCGCCCGACCCGACCTTCCCCCATCCCCTTTCCGCGGCGAAGAGGAGGGGGGACGTCGCCCGTCGCCCGCCGCCCGGCGCCGCTGCCGCCGCCGCCGCCGCCCCCCCCGAGCCGCAAGGACCAGGCCCTCCGCGCGGCGCGGGCCCGCGCCAGCGCCCTGCAGGAGCGGCTGGCCGAGCAGGAGGCCCGCGCCGGCGAGGCCGAGCACCACCGCGAGGCGCTTTCGGGCCGACGGCCCGCCGACGACGGCGGCGACGCCGAGGACGCCGACGTCGACGACGACGGCGACGACGCCGACGCCGAGGACGGCGACGGCGACGGCGGCGACGACGACGACGGCGACGACGGCAACGACGGCGGCGACAACGGCGGCGGCCGCGGCGGCGACGCCGAGGACGCCAACGGCGGCGGCGCCGGCGACTGCGGCGACGACGTCGACGACGGCGACGACGACAAC
>CAUYUJ010014262.1:182031-212031 GCA_963575745.1 Prorocentrum cordatum | reverse complement strand
GCCCCGTCGAGGGAAGGTCGAGGCTCGAGCTTCGAGGCTCGAGGCTCGAGGCTCGAGGCTCGAGGCACGAGGCCTTCTGGGCCTCCTGTTCCCCCCCTCGTGGCAAAGAAAAGGACGGCAGGTGTTTGGCCCTTCTCGGCCTCCCAGGGGCCCTGCACGGGCCCCGGGACCCTCACAAAGCGACTCGGGGTGCAGAGCCGGTCTTGGCGGAAGGGGTCGAGACCCTGTGTCGACTACGCGTAAAAGGGACCTTTCGCCAAAGTGACCTTTGGTGCGGGCCCACGGGCGTGAGCGCTCCAGGGGTTCCAGAGTCGCCCCGAACGAGCGCCGGAGGCCCGAGTCTGTGGCGTGGAGGCCCAGATCTCCGACGACCAAGGTCTGGTCAATCCCGGCGGTTTCCCCTCGACCTCGGCCTCTGAGGGCCGTTTTCGGGCCCGGGGGTAATCAGAAGTCAAAAGTGGGTCAGGGACGAAGCTACCCTTATGTCGGGCATGTCCCCCTACAGGCCGATGTTGGAGGAAAAATAAGAAGTAGTCAAAACAAATCCCCCAAAAAGTTCAAAAGTGCTTGGAAGAGTCGTCCCCTGGTTATGTTGTAACTATTCTTGAATTTGTCTCCAGTAGAGGGACAGGCCCGACGTAAGACTACCCCGGGGAAGCGTTCAGGACTTCTGGGGCCGCGGAGTTAGGAAGAGGATGGGGCCCTGGGGGATGGAGCTCTGAGGACGAGGGGCCCGAAAGAGTGTACGAACTCGGCCTGGGGGCCCCTCCGATCCTGAATCCTCCTCCTCCTCCTCCTCCTTCTCCTCCTCCTCCTCCTCCTCCTCCTCCTCCTCCTCCTAAGCCCCTTTGAGAAGCGGGGGGGCCATTCCCGCTAACGAAGATTATAACACATCCCTCTGCACACACTCTCTTCGGGCTCTGCCACAGCCCCACTGACCCGATGCTCTTCCCCTGATGTCTGTATCATACTTGGTGAAGTTACACTGCCGGTCGCTGCTGGCCATCAGCAGCTGTCCCATGAGCAGGCTTCAAGAAGTGTCAGCGTTGCAATATAATCCGCGGTCGGCGAGTTCGTATGATCGACTGCAGGATATATTACAGACTACCAATGGATTTGACATTGAATGTCTTACTGGAACAGGTGCTCGCAGATACGGAACAGAGGAGGTGGTGTGGAGAAGGGCAGGGAAGAGGTGGGCAGTCGAGGCGGGGTGGGCGCGCGCCCCAGGTAGCAACAAGAGCTAGGGGTGCACCATCGTGCTGGGGCCGCGGCTGCGCCGTGGCACTGTCACTCACACCTGGGCCGCCCCTCCCCACATAGCTGGGCGAGGGGTAGCACTCAGGGCTCGTTGCAGTCAATACGATTTGGGGATAGCCAGTGTATATTTTCCTCCCCTCCTCAGAGAGCTTCTGAGATAACAGGTTACCGCAAGATATGTGACCAAATCGGCAACTGGATCAGAGGGTTACCATTTCTGGCGGTCACCCGTTGTTTCCCCATCCTGGCCATGGACCTAAACTCGGGCTTCGGGCCGCAGAGGCTGCATGGGAACGAAGAATGGACGGTAGTGCAAGATCGGCTAGGATCCCAGGTCGCCCCTGTCAGGCAACGATACGCTGCCGACGTCATGCTGGAGATCCTTCAGGCATTGGGTTTTGTCCCAGTCAATTTGCATGTAGGAGCTGGTCCCACATATTATGGCCCTCAGGTAGTGAATCGATGCTTGACTATGTATTCATACCTAGGTGCGCCCTGGACCAGGTCGCCTCTGCAGGCTCGCTCCGACGACTGGCGCGCAAGCTGCAGCCCGTCCGTCACAAGGAGCATAGAGACCATCTCCCTCTCCATGTCAGGTTCTCATACGATCTAGCTGCTACTACGGGTTCATAGGTTACTGGACTTCAGGAAGATGCTCGAGTAGGCTTTGTACCCAGACATGTTCGCTGGAACAAAGAAGCGTTGATGGATTGCTTGGGGATGGGAACCCAGGGGGCCGAGTTTCTCATAGCGTTGGAGGACAAGATGAAGGAGGAGCAGGAGGAGTGGAAAAAGTGGAGCAGGAAGGAGCAGACACCAAACGCAGAAAGGGGGGTCTTCATTCGGGTGCTCAGGGATACAGCTGAACGCTTGTTCGCAGGCAGTGTTCAGAGATCCTCGGACTGCCCGCATCGAGCTCATAATATCTTGGAGTTGCTACAGCAACGTCGTAGGCTTCGTCTAGAACTGGCTGGAAATTCTTCGTCTGAGGCTGTACTATCTATTGCTGAAGGGATCCGTATTCAGTCTCGGCAGCTCCGATCCATTCGACGGCAATATCTACGCCAGTGGCGACAGGACATCACAGATAACCTCAATGAGGCGCTCAAGATAGGTAGGCAGGCCGAGGCGGCCAGACTATCGCGTCTGCTCTCTGCTCGCGGGGCAGGGCCGAAAAAAGGAATTCTAGACGCCCCCCTTTGGCTCTACCCACCTGCCAAGAACTGCGAGGGAGATGGCCCCTCCCGTCCGTTCAGGGAGGCACGCAGGCGGAGCCGATTGATTGGGTCAGCTATGCTAATGACTACCTTTACCATCCCACCGAGGGCCAAGAAGCTAATGATTGCTTGGGGCAGTACACGGAGGAGGGCCTCACATGGACCAAAGAAAAAGCTGCAGCACATTCGGAAATACCTTCAGAAGTCAGGACGTCGCAGAGCTGTTCCCGAGTGGTCCGTGCCGATGGAGATCTCCTAGATGATTTTCGTTCCGCACAAGCGTACCTCCAAAAGGTTTCGAGGAGTCGGATACGAGGCACCCGATATTGAGCTCAAAGTCGCCCGTGGGTTCTTGGTCTCCCTCATGCGCAAAATCCGACGCTCTCGGCAGGCCCCCTTGGTCTGGCATCTCCCGCAGGCGGCTGCTTTGTCTTGGAAAAGGGCGGTGCGCGTACTTTGTCCTTTCGGCCAGGCATTTATCGCGACTTGCATCGATCCTGCCCAAAAAGGTGAAGAGCCGCTGTCATCACACGGACGCATTGCACGTCGTCGGCGGGGGGGGGGGGGGGGGGGCGCTGCTGGCCCAGCAGGCGTTGGGGTGGAGATTCCGGCAACTAGGGCTCGAGTTTGTGAACGACCATAAGGATATAAGTAACGCCTTTGGGTCTAGTAGCTGGGACGCACCTGAGAAGGCTAACAAGGAGGTCGTGCGGGAGGGGGGGCATTGCTACGGAGAGCAGAGGTTTAAGTTTTCGGCGGTATGCTTTCGAGGAGTTGATGGGTACCGAGTTTCAAACATGGGATGGGGCGTTGCAAGGGGGCCCCTGGGCCGCGAAGGTTTGCGCCAGAGGCATCGGTGATTGTTTCGAAGGGGCACAGGCAGAATATGCAGAATCCGGAGAACCCACTGCGGACTGGTGCGTCGTTGAGCTCCACCCTGAGGGCCAGGAGGCACTGGAGATCGACCTCTCACTACACAGTTATGTCGACGACGCTCTGCGTAAGCTTGTTGCACACCCGTCAGGGGATGGAGCGAGTTCTCTCAGCCGCCAGTCTCTGTTGTTCAATCACATACTTGCCGGCTGTCTAGCGCGCCGAAACTACAGACTCAGCCTCTCCAAGGACGAAAGCGTTATCTCGTTCCAGGGTCTTGGGCAGCAATCTCGGAAGGCTAGTATTAAAACTTGAGCTTTACCAGTTGCTGGAGTACCCAATGATGTCGCTAAATATCTCGGACCGCTCGTTCGGTCTGATAGTAAATTCAGCAGTGAACTTGAGGCTCGATTATCGGCGGTATCGACTGGGTATTGGTCCATGGGGCGGCACTGGTATCAGCCGCGCACCCCCATATGTTGAGAAGAGGGCAATGTTTTTGAGCAGAGTTATCGGACCCGCTGTTTCGGCACTCGAGGCCTCCCTCCCCTCGGCACCTCAGATAGCTAGGCTTCAGAACCGTGTAGTGGAATGTGGCAGGAGAGCGCTCCGTGGTGCGGCTACTGAGTGGCATAACGGGCGTAGAAAGTCCATCGCTGCACTACGCGTACTGCAACTCTGGCGAATTGCCCCCCCCCCCCCCCCCCCCCCCCCCCCCCTAGAGGTTGAATTCCGCGCCCGCCGTTTGAAGTGGTACCAAAAGTGGATCCGTGAACCCCACTATCACGCTGCTGATTGGGGGGGGCCCTCTTTTTTGCCATCAAGGCTGAACGCGAACGAGGCATACAAGTTGTTGATGAGCACGGACACCTTACAGAACATGCGTCACCATGGGCCCACAGATTCGCACACGACGTTCAAAGCTTGAGTCAGCTAGGGGGGGGGGGGGGGACGCGCAGAGAAAGTTGAGAACTGGGACTGTCGCCCCCTCCAGCTGTTCGATGACCCTGAACTAGCGGACGGGTTCAGTCGACTAGACATCGCCCAGCTCAGAGCGTCAACATGTACTGTGCGTGTCCCCCCCCCCCCCCTGGGTTCTAGGCTGCATCAGACCCGCCAGAACATGATCACCCAGAACACCGAGATGGTGATGACTATCGATGTTGTATCAGAGATTGTGGTAAAACGTTTGGTACTAGACGTCAGCTTACTAGTCACCTGCATCGACATCATGGCCTATTAACTATTCTGGGGCTGCTTACTACTGATAGTCCATGTTTTATCGGTGGGCAGGTTTTTGAGTCCAGAAATTCAGCGTACAAACATATCAAGGACTCGTTCAGGACGGGCATTTGCATCCAGGGCAGGTCGAACACTTCCAGGACTGCAGGAGAAGATGACCGTTCAACATATTCGTGTCCTCTCTGTCAAACATCTAGGTTCGATCGCGGTCAGCTCCATCAGCACTTCCGCGAACACTTCACCGTTTTACCTATTGTCCACGACGTGCGAGATGTCCGAGGCAGCGGCAGCAGGCAGCGGCGGCAACGGAGCAGCTGCAGCGGCGGAGTGGAAGGCGACGGCGCCGAGCTGGGCACTTCCAGCTGCGGGCAAAGTCAAGACGCGCCCAGCCGAGGGAGGAGCAGCAGGATAACCAGACAACAAGAGTCCTTGACGTCTGCGGGACATCAAGGACGCCACGGAGCACACAATGCAGAGTCACTCCCTCGGCCCTCTCAAAGCACTGGTAAAAGTACTAACAAAGCTGTGCCTCAACAACAGCAGGGACGTGGCGGACCTCATTGGCGCTTGCTACAGTTGTATCATCCTAGCAGCCGCGCATCCAGTCGCGGTGGCCACCCTCGCCGAGGGGAAGCGGTGCTACGAGAGCTGCAAGGAAGCAGGGCGAGACCATCCATACGGACCACCATGGACACACATGTGGCGCGCTCTGCTGATGGCGATTCCCGAGCATGCGGAGACCCCACTCATGTCCAAGCTGGCCCTGCAGGTGTACCGGGGCGCCAACATCGCGGGGGACAGAAACACGCTCTCCCAGCTCCAGGACCAGGTGCGGTACTGCAGGATTCGGCCCACGTACTACAACAAGAAACGGCAGGATAAACCGACGCACTACAAACTACAGTTCATGCTGAGCGCACAGTTACAGAGCAGCCAGATCGCTTTCAACTCCACGCCAGTGGGCACGGTTCACCAGGCAGTCTGCGAGGCCCCCCTCAAGATAGGCGGCAAATGCAAACCAGGGGGGCCACCCAAGGGCGAGCTGGAGAGGGAGGCGCCCAAAGTTGTTGGGCAGGATGGGAATGAAAAAAGACGACGACGAGCAGCTGAGCGCAGACGAGATGGAGAGCTAGGAGCCAGATTGACTCACATTTCGGGATCTGAGCGCATGCTGCGTATGGCACAGGAAGGGCAGCTCTAGGAGGAAGGACTGAGGGCCTTGCAGGCCCGCTCACCTCGCCCCATCCTCCAGTATGCCTCCCCCTCTGGCCACAGCGTTATGGCCTTCTTTACTCCCCCACTCCAGTTCCAGATATCACTTGAAGAGATGACGGTACGTGCTGCCAGCCTCAGAGCCATGCCACTGCGTGGATCCAGTGCCACAGTTGTCGCAGCAGGTGACAGAGCACAGGATCGGCTCATCAGCACACCACCACAGCAGGTGGACCAGCCTGACAGTTTTAATGCACATGCATTCTCATACATTGATAGAGGTGCGGGGCCATGATGAGGTGATTTCAAATCCTGGACAAGATCCAGTGGCGTTGTTAACGCGGGGAGTCATTTTCCCTCTGAGCCCCCGTGTCACGTTCTGACCAGATTGCATATCGCACGCACTGATGTTTCTTGAGGGGTTCATTCGTCGCCTCTCATTGCTTTGCCGGATCGATGGTGCCTCGGCGGGGCCCCAATGTCTTTCCCGTCAGGGATCCCCGCATGTGGCCAGTGGAGTCCCCCTGCAGGGCGACCGAATGCCGAAGTCTTCTCAGACGGCGGACGCAGATCCTCTTGCTGTACGAGGCCGCTCTTTCTTTTCTTGCTTGTGCATGGCCATCGCAGGAAGACGGGTC
This sequence comes from Prorocentrum cordatum, assembly GCA_963575745.1. NCBI lineage: Eukaryota > Dinophyceae > Prorocentrales > Prorocentraceae > Prorocentrum > Prorocentrum cordatum. The sequence continues at coordinate 205,589 of CAUYUJ010014262.1, read as the reverse complement.
GCAAGCGTGTCTTAGCTTATCTTATCTTATCTCATACTGTCTTATTTTATATCAGCTTATCATATCTTGTTATATCTTATCTTATATGATCATATCTTATCTTACCGTATCTTACCTTATCGTATCTTATCTTATCTTATATTATCTTATCTTAGTTTACATTATCTGATCTTATCTTATCTTACGTTACCTTATCTTATCTTACCTTATAGCATCATATCTTGTTTTATCTTATCTTATCTTATCTTATCTCATCTCATAGTATTCTATCTTAGCTTATCTTATCTTATATTCTATTATCTTGTCTTATCTTATATTATCTTATCTTACCTTATCTTATGTTATCATCCTCCTCCTCCTCCTCCTCCTCCTCCTCCTCCTCCTCCTCCTCCTCTAAGGACGAGGGGCCCGAAAGAATGTGCGAATTCGGCCTGGGGCCCCCTTCCGATCCTGAAGGGCCCCTCCCTCAGGGCCCCGTCGGAGGAGGGCGCGTCGAGACAGCGGCAGCCCTCCCCAGCGTGGTTCGTCCTTTTTCGGGCCCCAAAGGGGGCTTCTCGTTGCCGCGGCTGGGTCCTGCTCCTGCTGCTGCTGCTCCTCCTCCCCCTCCTCCTCCTCCTCCACCTCCTCCCTCCTCCTCCTCCTCCTCCTCCTCCTCCTCCTCCTCCTCCCCTCCCTCCTCTCCTCCTCTCCGCCTCCTCCCTCCTCCTCCTCCTCCTCCTGCTCTCCTCCTCCTCCTCCTCCTCCTCCTCCTCCTCCTCCTCCCCCCCTCCTCCTCCTCCTCCTCCACCTCCTCCTCCTCCTCCTCCTCCTCCTCCTCCGCCTCCTCCTCCTCCTCCTCCCCCCCTTCCTCCCCTCCCTCCGCCTCCTCCTCCGCTCCTTCGCCTCCTCCTCCTCCTCGTGCTCATCCTGCTGCTCCCCCTCGTGGTCCTCCTCTCCTCCTCCTCCTCCTCCTCCTCCTCCCTCCTCCTCCTCCTCCTCCTCCTCCCTCCTCCCCCCCCCCCCTCCTCCTCATCCTCCTCCTCCTCGTCTTCCCCCCCTTTCCAGGCCCCTCCCGCAGGCAGAACGTGGGTCAGACACAGCGGCCCTGCATCCACATTCGATCGCAGGGGTCCAGAGTACCCCTGAGCTGTAGCCACCGACGCTGCTGTGGAGATTATTCCCGAATTGCCTTTACCTTTTTACCTTTTCCTCCTCATCCTCCTCCGACTCCTCCTCGTCCTCCTCCACCTCGTCTTCCTCCTCCTCACCCTCCGTCTCCTCCCTCCTCCCTCCTCCTGTTCCTCCTTCTCCTCCTGCTCCTCCTCCTCCTCCTTCTCTTCCTCCTCCTTCTCCTCCTCCTCCCCCTCCTCTTCCTCCTCCCCCCCTCCCGCCTCTCCAGGCCGGCTGGGGGTCAGATCCAGCGGCTATGCATTCATATTCGATCACAGGGATCCAGAGTATCCCATAGTTGTAGCCGACTATCCCCGAAGCGCCTTTGCCTTGGTACGTTTCCTCCTCCTCCTCCTCCTTCCTCCTCCTTCCTCCTCCTCCTCCTCCTCCTCCTCCTCTCTCCTCCTCCTTCTCCCCCTCCTCCTCCTCCTCCTCCTCCTCCTCCCTCCTCCTCCTCCTCCTCCTCCTCCTCCTCCTCCCCCTCCCCACCCCCCTCCTCGTCCTCCTCCTCCTCCTCCTCTGGGTCGGAGGAGGGCAAGTCGAGACGGCGGCGGCCCTCTGGAGTCGTGGGCAGCGGGCGGGCGGCGAGGCCTGCGGCCGCGGCGGCGGTCCTCTGAGAACGCGGGCGGGCCTCTGGGAGGGCAGGCGGCTTCTCAGAAGTCGGGGCCGGCGGGCCGGCTTCCTCGGTACTTCCTCCTCCTCCTCCTCCTCCTCCTCCTCCTCCCCCTCCTCCTCCTCTCCTCCTCCTCCTCCTCCTTCTCCGCCTCCTCCTCCTCCTCCCCCTCCTCCCCTCCTCCTCCTCCTCCTCCTCCTCCTCCTTCTCCTTCTCCGCGCTTGGGCTGGTCGTGATGGCTGGGGGCCGCCAGGCCACCGGATTCAGATTGGCGTCCCAGACTGGGCCGAGAGCGCGGCGGCGAGCTGGGACTAGCCCACGCTGCCGTGATCCGCGTTGGTTTCACTGACTTCCTTGTTCTGCCGGCGGCCAGGACAAAGGTATCTTTTTGCTGTGCGCCTTTTGTGGGGAGCTGGTGCCAGATAGGAGGCGATCAATCAAAAAACAAAAAAAAGTTGGGGCCGGCGGGGGGTCCGAGGCGGCCCAGCACTGGCTCTGCGAGCAGGAAGGGGTGGCGGCAGGTTCGAGGTGCTGGGGTTCGACTAGTTGTTGTTTTTGTTTCTTGTTTTGCCTCCATGGGCCGTTTTCGGTCCCTTCGACCGTCAAGAACGGATCCAGGGTGCAAGACTACACCAGATGGACCCGGGGAGCGGTCCGGGGACCGATTTTGACAGGATTTGGCTTCGCCGCCCCCTCCTGACCCATGTTCTGGGGCCCCAGCCAGTGCAGACGCCCCGGCCGCCTCCAACCCAGGAGCTCTCAGGAGGCCTCGGGAGGCCGCCCGGTCCCTCTGAGGAGGCCCCTCGCCCTTCCAAAGATATTACAGGCCTCGGAACAAATTAGCGAACACTCACGCCACATTCATCCGTCAACGCCTCCCCCTCCCCCCCATGTTCAAAGTTGGCGGTGGGTCTGATGAGATGCACTTCGACCGCAGTGTCCCCCGCGCGTGCCAACATTGAGTTTGGGGGGGAGGGGGAGTGTTCAGTAATTGCTTCCCTCTACCGTAGAACGATTACAGAAGCACAACAGCTCGGAGATCCGCGCGGATTTCTCGGATCGGCGTTGGAGCCACTTGGCGGCGCCTTCGGCGCCGCCCCTTGACGCGGCGCTCCGCCAGCCTCGATCCACGAAATCCGAGCGGACCTCCGAGATTGTATGTTGTATGTTCGTGCCGTTTGGGGTCCCCCGACAGCGATAGGAGGCAGGAGAGCGAAGCAGACATTGGCACACAGAAACTTCGACCCCCATGAAAATATTGGAAGATGTGGGGCATGGGGGGAAGACGACAGTGTATAACATACGCGAGCGCACGTGGGATCGTATGAGCTGTGCCTGTCCGTTTGTGTGCCCCTGGGGCCCCCTTCGAAAAGAGGTCCTCGAGGCCGCCCCCCCTCGCGCCGCGCCCCTTCCCCGAGATGCGACGTCACAAGCAGGCTGCCAGCATCGCAGCGGGAGGCTCCGCCAGAGCCCTGGGCCCCCAGCTTCCTGCGGCACGCTGCGAGCCCGACTCGAGCCGCAAGGGTCAGTAGGGGGCCACATGCGAACCCTACCCCTACCCTCCCCCTCCGAAATGGTGGGGGGTAGGGGTAGGGTTCGCTTGTGGCCCCCTAGATCAGGCGATCGCGAACATGGGGATCAAGGTGGCGTGAAGCAGTGACGGGCCCCCCGCTGCCTTAAGGGAACCAGAAGTCACGTAAACATAAGAACTCTGAGGTCCGCGCGGATTTCTCGGATCGGCGCTGGGGCCCCCCGGCGGCGCCTCCGGCCCCGCGCGGACTTCCGAGTTTTTATGTTTATGAATTTCTTGTTCCCTTATTCCTGCGGCACGCTGCGAGCCCGAATCGAGCCGTAAGGGTCAGGCGATCGCAGACATGGGGATCACGGGGGCGTGGAGTAGCGACGGGCCCCGTTTCCATGGGAAACATCACGGATTTCCGCCGCCGAGCAAGGCGGCACCGGCCGCATCTTGGGGAGGGCACCTCCCCCGATGCATGGATGTGGCGGCCGCGCGCCAAATCCACGGATCGCTATATAATCCATGTCTGCGCGCCTCTGAGAGGGCCCCCGCGGGCCCGCAGGTGCCGCCTCTCGAAGACGGAGAGGCGGGGCATGAACATAAACGTCGGCGCTCCGTTCGGATTTCTTGGATCTGCGCTGGACCCCCTCCTCGACTCTCGCAAGTTGACCACTGTCCGCAATTCCCCCTGCCGGCCCGCCTGTCTCGCACTGCTTCTGAGGCGCTCGCCTGCGGAGGCTGTTGCCGCTGGGGGGTCCGACCTCCTCCCCTCCCAAGAGGCAAACCCGGGGCCCGAAGCGAGGCAACACGGCCCGCCGCGAGCAGCAAGGCGACGCCGCGAACTGCAGCGGGGTCCCCGGGCCTCTGCGCCGCGAAGTGGCCGCGAACGCTGCCGGCGCCACCGCTCCTCCCGCCGAGGGCCCCGGCGCCTCCCGCCCGCGAGAGGTCCACGCGTCCCTGTCCTTCGCCTCGTCCCTGCCCCCGGCCCTCGACGCCTCCGCCGTGGAGGACTCGATGCAGATCCTGCATCTGAGTCGGGAGGACCTCGGCGAGTTCCTGGCGTAGCCCGCGGGGCGGGCGCGGCGAGGCAAAGAGAGCGGGCCCCCCCCCCTCCTCCGCGCGCGCGCCCCCCGGCCCGGGGGAGGGGAGGGCGCCGACGCCGCGCCGACGTGCCGGGGGAGCTCTCGGAACGCCACGGCTGGAGCCGCGTCGAACTTCTGGTCGCGCCGCCGTCGCCGCCGCCGCCGCCGCCGCCGGCGCCGCCGCCGCCGCCGCCGCCGACGACGACGACGACGACGACGACGACGACGACGACGACGACGACGACGTCCTGGGAGGTGCGGTGTCGCTAACGTTTCCCCCCCCCCGGCCGCCGTCACCGCGGCCTTGCCTCGCCTTGCGGCTCCTGCTTCTCTTCCGAGGTCCTCCTCCTCCCTCCTCCTCCTCCTCCTCCTCCTCCAGCTGCTGCTCCTCTTTCTCCTCCTCCTCCTCCTCATCCTCATCCTCCTCCTCCTCCTCCTCCTCCTCCTTTTCCTCCTCCTCCTACTCATTCTCCTTCGCCTCCTCCGCCTCCTCCTGCTCCTGCTCCTTCTCCTGCTCCTCTTCCTCTTCCTCGCTCTCTTCCTCCTTGTCCTCCTCATCCTCCACCTTCCTTCCTCCTCCTCCTCCTCCTCCTCCTCGTCCTCCTCCAACTCCTGCTACCTCCTCCTCCCCCTCCTCCTGCTCCTCCTCCTTCTCCTTCCTCCTCCTCCTCTCCTCCTCCTCCTCCCCTCCCCTCCTCCTCCTCCTCCTCCTCCTCCTCCTCCTCCTCCTCCTCCTCCTCCTCCTTCCCCTCCTCCTCGCACCTGTCCGATGGTCGTGGGCCACCACGATGTTCGGCAGGAGCGGGGGAGAGACTCTTGTTCCTCGTCGCGCGCTTTGCCCCTCACGGCCTCCCCACGGCCCGGCTCCCCCGCCAGGGCGCGCGTGGGGGAAAGTCTGTCTCGCGCGGGAGTGGTGCCCCGCGGAAGCCTGCCGGGGCCGCACAGCCAGTGGGCCAATGGGCGTATCGTCATCTAGGGGCGTTGGTGCCCGCTGCCTCGGACTTGTCGAAACGCGCGGCGCGCCAAGGTGCGTGGGGGAAAGTTTGTCTCGCGCGGGAGTGGTGCCCCACGGAAGCATCCTGGGGCCGCACAGCCAGTGGGCCAATGGGCGTATCGTCATCCACGGGCGTCGGTGCCCGCGGCCTCGGACCTGTCGAAACGCGCGGCGCGCCAAGCTGCGTGCCGCCCGCTTCCTCTGCGTGTTGCGGGCCCGATGGCAGATTGGTGCTGGTTGGAATTTCCCCTTTCTGTCTGGTCCCCACAGGCAGGCTTTGTAGAGTGGCGTTGCTGGGCGACATCCTGAACAGGGTGTCGCCTCGCAGCGGCGGGAGTGCCCTTGTCGATGCACGGATGGGGAATACTGATGGCATGCCAGTTATGTCAACGCCATGCGGTGGGTTGAACATGTGTGGAATAGGGAATAGGAGAGAACGGGCCGTTGATTTCCCAGGGCGGCGTTGTTGGTATCAACTCTCACCGACATGCAGGGGCTCAGAAGTCTGCGCCGCATGGACGGATTCATAATGAATCCTTCTAGTTGAATCCTCCTCTTCCTTCGCCTCCTCATACCTTGCCTGGCCGCCTCCGCTTCCGCCGCCGCCGCCGCTGTCGTCGTCGTCGTCGTCGTGGTCGTCGTCGTCATCGTCTTCCGCCTCCTCCTCCTCCTCCTCCTCCTCCTCCGCCTCCTCCTCCTCCTCCCCCTCCTCCTCCTCCTCCCCCTCCTCCTCCTCCTCCTCCTCCTCCTCCTCCTCTTCCTCCTCCTCCTCCGCCTCCTCCTCCTCCTCCTTGTAGCGCCTTCTACGCCGCCAAACCCAGACGGGATTGGGCGGACTGGCTCACCGAGAATGTCGATCAAGGCGGGCGTAGGGCGCATGGCTACACCAGGGATCCTCAAGGATGGACACCATCCACTACACTTAGTGCTGGAGGCTGCGTGGTGTCCGACCCGCAGGCGCTCCTGGCCGCCGAAGCTGTTCGTTTTCGCTACTTGTGGGAAGGGCTCCCTGTACCTCAGAAAAGGCCAGGGAACGTGAATACCCCCCTCCCACCCATTTCGGTTGACATTATTCGGAAGGTTTCTCGCACTTTTGCCCACAGGTCTGCCACGGGCCTGGACGGGTTTCACCTGAGACACTTTTCGGTGCTGTCCGACGGGGCTTTGTGGGCCCTCTCGCGTTTTTCTTTTCATTTTGATGGAACTCACGGGTACCCTTCCCCGCAGCTGGAGGCCGTGATTATTGCCATGCTTCCGAAGCCTTCCTCTGGCTTCCGCCCCATCGGGGTGTTCCCTAGTCTGTACAGATTATGGGGGAAATGCAGGAGAGATTATGCGGTTGAGTGGGAAGGGAAACACCAGAGAGAGTACTGGGCGGCGGGAAAATTCAAGTCCGCGTGCGATGTTGTTTGGAGGCAAAGTGCCCGTTCCGAGTCTTCCCGAGCCTGCGGGCAGGAGGCCTGTACTCTTCTCTGGGATTTCGTCAAGTACTACGAGCGCATCCCTCTTGAACTTCTGGCTCTTCGATGCAGGCAGCACGGCCTCCCTGATGCGCTCACCGATGTTTGCATGGCGGGATACCGTTCTGCTCGTTTCTTAGTGCTGGCGGGAGTGGTTGCGCCTCCCACGTACGCGAGAGTTGGAATCATAGCGGGATGCAGTTTTGCCACCACTATGATCAGGATTTTTGCCCTGCGGGGTTTTGATCAACTGGAGGTCCCTAAGGGGATCACGTTCGACGCCTACATTGATGACCTTGTGATTAATGCGATTGGGACCACTAGACACATTATGAAAGAACTCCCTCGAGCGGCTAAGTCCCTTGAGGAGATCACCGACAAGGTTCTTTTCGCGCAAGTCTCCCCCGACAAGGTCGGGCTGGTTGCGTCCTCCAAGGAAATCGCCAGACATGTCCAGACACGGCTTGGGGGGCTTGGAGGAGTCTGTACTGAGTCGTTCGTCAATTTAGGCATTGATGACACTGCAGGCTGCGCCAGGCGAGCCCGTGGGCGCAACAGCAGGGCGAAGACGCGCTTTGCGAGAGCCTCTAGGCGTGCTGGCAGGCTGGCTCGTCAACGAGGAGTTCTAGGACCAAGGGCTACGAAGCTCTGCACTGCGGGACCTCTCGCGGGAGTCAATTATGGGGCTGAAGTTCACGGGGTCAGTGACGGAGAGTTAACTAAAGTCAGACGTATGTGTGCCTCCACTATGAAGCCTGCCTGCGGAGGCCGAAGTTTAACCATCCTCAGCAGGATTGAAGGCGATCCTGCGTGGTGGGGTGCGGTGGCGCCTGCCATCAGGTGGGCCATGGAAGTTTGGCCCCGTGCCACGAGGGCCTCCGAAGTTTGTTTTTCTTGGGCCGAGCTCCGAAACATGTGGCACGATGTTTTCGGGCGCTCTTGGACCTGGAGGGCTGTGAGCGGGCCCATTGGGGCCATGAAGTTATCCCTGGCCCGCTTGGGATGGAGCATGCCCTCGCCTTTTGTCATGGTCAGCGACTTGGGAGTTGAGCAGTCGCTCACGCTTACGCCTCCTTCCCCCCTCCAGGTTTTCCTCGAAGAGGGGGTTTGGCGGTCGTTGGAAAGAGAAGCGGCCGCCAAGTACGGCCCCGAAGGGGCCGAGTCGTTATGTTTTGATGTCGTCATCAAAGCCCTTCGGTCCAACAAAGTTTACTGCTCGCCAGAAAGGAACTATCCGTCGTTGTGCCTGTCAAGGAATCTGGCCCTACGCCCGTGCACGAGCAGCAGGTTCTGAAGTGGACGATCGTTGCCCACTCTGCCATCAGCCTGGTGACACGATTTTTCATCGGCTATATGCGTGTTCGGCGGTGGAGGAGGAGCGGGGGGAGCTGATTCCTCGCAGTACTCTGGAGCAGGTTTTGAGTCAGTTCGAAGCGGTTTCGGAGAGAGAACGGTTCCACCTCACCTCTGGTTTGTTTGGACACCCCCAGAGTGCGCTCCCGCCCCCTAAGTCCGACAGTAGATCCGAGGAGGATGATGGTATCCAGTTTCAGTTTTTTTTCCTGAAGGCTTCGCGGCCGAAGGCGTGGAGATGCCCCGCGACGGCCGCCGCCAGATGTGGGGCCACGTCTTCCTTGATGGCTCTTGTTCTCGACGGGTGGTCCGCAGCTCGAATAGAGCTGGTTGGGGTTTAGCGATGATGGGCCCCCGTGCCAATCTTCTTGCTTGGAGCTGGGGCCCCGTGTGGGACAGTTGCCCCCAGACTCCCCAGGCAGGTGAATTTTCGGCTTATGCCATGGCGTGCGCTTTCTTGTCTGCACCTGCTATTCTGTATTCAGATTGCCAGAATGTTGTCTCCATGCACGGCATGGCCCGACACCAACAGATCTCACCCAAGCGTCCTTATGCGGGGCTCGTCGCTCAGGGTCGTTCTCTTGGAGGAAAAAGGACGCTTTGGTGTGAGAAAGTGCCTGCGCATCTTCCCATCGACGATCCAGAGATCGACGATGACGAGCGTTTTCGAAGGATAGGAAATGATTTCGCCGATAAGGCCGCCAAGCTGGGAGCAGAGTCCCACCAGGCGCCGTCGGAGGATATAGCAAACGCATGCACTTCTCTTGTGAATTCGGCGCTCATGGCGGTCAGACTGTGTGCTGCTCTTCTGCCGCTATGGCCGCGCACGGACCTCTCCCGTGCCTCGTGGTCTGCCCCGGCTCAGGCCCCCCGCTCCTCAACCTCGCCTCATCGGTGGGAGTGGCTCGGGCCTCCTGGAGGGGACCAACGTTTCTGGATTTGTCAAGGGTGCCTCAGGACGTCGCGCAACGCCGCCGACAAAGAGCCTGCCCCTGGACATTGTTCTGATTCTATGAGAGTGGATGTTCGGCGGCTAAGAGATTTAAGCCACAAGTGTATCCTCCTGGATTGTTCGAACGGTTCGTTTGTTGTCGTTTGTACGTTATGCCAGAGATACACTAGTGGAGCCCGCCTTGCATCACTCAGTAAGAGTTGTCCAGGTCAGAAGGTTTCGGTTTACAACTCTGACGCCTGGAACAAGATCTGTAAGGGACTCCATCCCAAAGCGAAAGGGGTCACCTCACTCTCTGACACTTTCAGTGTGCTATAAGCATGCAGCGAGAGCCACAGTGCTCAAAACAAATCCTCCTCCTCCTCCTCCTCCTCCTCCTCCTCCTTCCTCCGCCTCCGCCTCCGCCTCCTCCTCCTCCTCGCGCTCGGCCTGGCCGCCGCCCTTGCCGCCGCCCTTCGCCCCCTCGCCGCCTCGCCATCCCTCGCCGCCCGCGGCGGCCCCTGCGCGGCGCGCCCCCCGCCGAGCGCGCCCAGGAGCGCCTCGCCGAGCTCGCCCTGGCCGTCGCCGGCGGCGCCGACCGGGGCACCCTGCGGGCGGAGGCTCTCGGGGGCTTCACGGCGACGACCGCCCGGCGACGACCGACGACGTCGACGGCGACGACGACGACGGCGACGACGACGACGACGACGACGGCGACGGCGACGGCGACGGCGATGACGACCGACCGACGACGACGACGGCGATGACGACGACGACGACGACGACGACGACGACGACGACGACGACGACCGACCGACGACGACGACGACGACGACCGACGACGACGACGACGGCGGCGGCGGCGGCGACGGCGACGACGACAACGGGAAGCACGACCCACGACGACGACCACCACCACCTTCTCAGGAATCGACCCCAAGGCCTCTTCTTATGGCGCGTTTTGGACACAGTCCCCAGGGGAGCCCAGACGCGAAGGCGAGGAGAAACCGCCCCCAGAGAGCCCCCCACGCGGCGCGAATGACGCCAGAAGGGCCTCGAGCCTCGAGGGCGACCGACGCCTTCGTCGTCGTCGTCGTCGTCGCTCGGGGTTCGAGGGTGTTCCGCGTCTTGCGCCCCGTGCTCGGGCCTCTGGGGAAGAGCGGGCGGGGCCTCCCGCCGCTGTGCGACCAGGTACACCCCCCCTCCTCTGGAGGCCTCTGGCCCAGAGCGCACCCCAGGAAGCCCGGGGCCGTCTCTTGAGGGGTCGTCGGGCGGCCGTGGGCCGTCGATCGTCTCTCGGTCGGTCGGTCGTCGGTCGTCGGCGGTCGGCCAGCGGCAGCGAGTCGGACGGCGGTCGGCGGCGGCACGTCGGCCGGTCGGTCGGCGGCGACGGCGGCGGCCCGGGGTGCTGGCGCCGAGGACCTGAGCGACTCGCTGTGGTCCGCGGCGGCCTGCGGCCCCGAGGCGCCGGGGCTGGGGGATCTTCCTCCTCCTGCTCCTCCTCAGGAGAGGGGTCCTCCTCCTGTTCCTCCTCCTCCTCCTCATCATCATAATCATCAGCATCAGCATCATCATCATCATCATCATCATCAGCAGCAGCGTCATCATCATCAGGAGCAGCGTTCTAATAATCATCATCATCATCATCATCATCATCATCATCATCATCATCATCCTCATCCTCATCCTCATCCTCATCATCATCACCATCATCACCATCACCATCACCATCATCACCACCATCACCATCATCATCATCACCACCATCGTCAGCATTATCACCATCACCACCAGTATCACCACCACCATCATCAACATCAGCATCAGCATCAGCAGTATCATTATCATTTCCATCAGTACCACTACCACCAGCATCATCGTCATTATCATTATCATCATCACCATCATCAGCATCACCATCATCATCATCATCACCACCATCACTATCATCAGCAGCATCATCAGTATCATTATCAGTGCTACCAGCACAATCACCACCAGAACCATCATCATCCTCATCATCATCCTCATCATCATCCTCATCATCATCATCATCATCATCATCATCATCCTACGTCTCCTCCTCCTCCTCCTCCTTGTCCTTCTCGAGGCGGCCTGGCGGGGGCCGATTACCGCCACCCGCCCGCCCTCGGGCGCTCCGTCTCTTCTTACACAGCGCTCCTCCGAACACGTGAAGGAAGCTTCTGAAGCGAGAGCCGAAAAATAACTCGTAGAGCTTCCCTTGGCAAGTTATTGCTGGAAGCTTAAGAGTAATTCCGGGACGCTGGAGAGCTAGTTGGCAAAAATCTCGACGGACCTTTTGCTGACTTTCGGTCGGTTGAAAATTTTGTTCTCGAAATTCAACCATTCGTTAGAGCTCTAGTATTTCTTCCCGTGATATTCGATTTTGTTCCCGCTCGCCATCTTGATCTCAGCTCGATCGGGTAACTAACTCGTAGAGCTTCCCACGACTGGAGGCGTTCGGCAAGTCTCAGCCCTCTGGGCGCTCGCTGGGCTGCGGACCGTCAAGAAACGACTCAGGATGAAAAGCAGGTCCTGGGGAATGGGTCCGTACCTCTGGGGGTCCACGTTGGAGAAAAAAGCATGACGTCGGGGTTTTGGGCCCCCGTGGCTCTTCACCGCTCCTGGGGCTCATGGAGCCATCCACGGGCCCTGGGACCATCAGAAAACGACCCGGGGCAAGAAGCTGGTCCTGAGTGAAGGCCCCGGGGCTCGAGACCGAGTTCCCTCAGGAGCCGCTTGCTTACTGCCTCCCGCTATCTCTGCCTCTTTCCCTCTCCCGCCATCGCTCTCTCTCTCTCTCTGCCACGGCCTCGGAGGCTCCCCCAAGAGGCAGGGGCCGGCGCCCCCCGATGGGGACCTCCAGGGCAGGCCGGCAGTGAAGGAGCGTCTGCCCGCACGGCCGCATGGATGCGGCCGCTCGCCGGGGAGGAGGACGATTGCGGACACATGAAGGAGCAGCATACCCGTCTCGAAGCTCCAGGAGGAGGAGGAGGAAGAGGAGGAGGAGGAAGAGGAAGAGGAGGAGGAGGAGGAGGAGGAGGAGGAGGAGGAGGAGGAGGACAGCGGGCCGCATGCAAGGGGGACCCAGGCAGAGGGGGCAGGAGAGGGGAGGGGAGGCGGGCGGAGGAGGCAGAGCGGTCGGCGTCGACAGGGCGAGGAGGTCGTGGGAGTGGTCGTCGTGGCAGTGGTCGTGGTGGTCGCGGTCGTCGTGGTGGTACACATACATACGTACGTACGTACGTACATACATACATACATGTAGTGCTCGTCGGTCGTGGCCGTGGCGGTGTGCATCACGGTGGTGGCCGTTGTGGTTGTCGTGGCATCGGGCGTTGGCCGCGGCGTATTGCCGCGTTGGTACTTGGGGTCTCTCTCTGTCTCTGTCTCTGTCTCTGTCTCTCTCTCTCTCTCTCTCTTTCTCTTTTTATATATAGATGTATGTGGTTATATGTGTGTAGTCGTATGTGCTAATGTCTCTGGGATCGGTTGTTATATCCATACCGTCTTATGTGTAAATACAAATATGTGTAACAAACTACGCAGAAACATTAATATGTATGTGTATGTATACAACCGCTCATTCATCTATACGTACCTACATACTTACATGAATACATACATCCATACAGGCATACACACATACATACATACATACATACATACATACATACATAAATACATACATACATACATAAATACATACATACATGCACACACATACACACATGCAGACATATATACATACATGCGTAATACTTACATACTTCGATGTATACAACCAAGAATACATATATATATAGGGTTCAGTATTTCAAACGTTAGTGCTCTAAGTTGTAGCGCAGCCGCCTCGATAAACCGATGTGCATCCATGGACATCGGGCTCAAGTGCATTAATTTGCGGCCAGTCCGCATGCAGCTTGCCCTTCTTTCCAATTCCTGGAACATTCTCTCCAGAGGCTGGACAGCCTCTCAGACGATCAGAAGTGTGTTGGCGCCCGTGGTTGCGAGTACGGGCGAGTGCGTAGCAGTGCTGGATCTCTTCGGTGGGACGCGGGGCCTGGCGAGCACCTCGTTCATCCTCGGCTTCCTCCTAGCGAGTGCCCTGTGCTGTGGGTGTCCCCATGGCCGTGGAGGCCGGCAGGAGGCTGCTCGTGCAGTGGGGGGATGGGCAGGACTGGCAGGCCCGCGTCGCCATCGCTCCCGCCACCGCCGCCGATCTGCAGGCCATCATGGAAGTTCAAGCGACTCCCGAACAGATAGCAGCAGGGAAGATATGGTGGTGCGGGACCCCGGACGGCGACGCCTACCCTCACTGCCTGGACGTGGGCCCGCTCAGCGGGTTGATCCTGTGCGACGACGAGGGCCGACCAGATCGGGCGACGCTCCTCGGCACGCGGTTCACCAACCGCACGCGCGTGTATGGCACGGACTGGAGCGCCACGCCGCTGGAGTTCGCCAAGATGATCAAGCTGTGCATCGGCGACCAGTGGCTGGAGCCCCGGCTGGCAGTAGTGGCAGCTGGGGGTGGAGCGGTGGCGAATCTGATTGAGGTCGGATCGCGGGTGCTGCCGCCCCCGACACCCGACGGCTGGCAGGTCGTCTGGAGCACGGGCGGCACCCCGCGCAAGACGCTGCTGGGCAACCTGAACGTTGATGAGTTCGCTGTCTGCGACGTCGGCGCGCTCGCCGTGAAGGGCTCAGAGGTGCTGCTGCTGCGGAGGAGCTCAGGCGTCGAGGACGACTTGGACTCGGATGCCCGCGTGCTCAGCATCGTCCAGAGCCCGAGTGGCGAGAGACGGCGCCCATTCAAGGATAGTGCGAGAGAGATGACTGAGACAAGCTGGGCGGCGTGGCCAATCCTTGGCCCCAGGACCGCCTGGTGGTGTCTCGATTTCATTGCTGAGCAAGACACCCGCCCCCGCGCGCGACACACGAAATGGAGACATGAAGCGGGGGTGGGTGGTCAGGACATCGGTTGTCAGGACCATGAGCTGGCGATGAGAATGATAGAGCTCGCCGTGGTGTACGACCAGCTCAACATCACCGAGGTAGCGAGTTCCGAGCTGCTCTTGAGGAGGGCGCAGCTCGCGGAGATGCGGTATCGTGACAAGATCCTGGGGAAGCACGGCGGGGACGAGTTCGCGGAGGATGAGTTCTTGTACATGGGGACCGGCCTCGCGCGCGGCCTGGTGATGGCGAGCCCGGACCTCTCGGATCGCATCACCGAGCAGCTCCACAAGGAGGCCGCCGTGATGAAGGAGCGCAGGAAGTTGAAGGAGGAGAGGCAGGCAAGCCGTGCCCCCGGCGGAGGGGGCGCGGGTGGGAGCTCATCTGCAGCGGCCCAGGGGCTGCAGCAGAAGGTGAACGCCCAGGCCGCCGAGATCCGCAGGCTGATGGACAAGGTCGGTGAGACTGCACCTGCTGGCGACGGAGGCGCCGGCGGAGGACGCGGCCGCGGTGGCGGCCGGGGGGCCAAGTAGCCTACGGCTTTCCCATGGCGGTCCCGCGGGAGCTGCTTCCAGTGGCTATCCCTGCGGGCCCGCCGCCCGCGCCCCCTGTGGGCGCCTGCAGCCGAGCTGCGAGGGGCCGGCTCCGCAAGAAGGAGCACCTCCACGCCTGGATGCAGGAAGTTCTGGTTTCAATTAATGAGCTGTATGGCCACGGGTCGCTGCCCGCCGACGGCAAGTCTTCGCTCGCGCAGGAGTGCGGGCTGGAGCATGTCAGGCGCGTGGTGGAGGACGCCGGGCCACCGCCAGCTTGCACCGCCGCGGCAGCCCACCGAGAGCTGTGCGGACCTGGGCACGGCTACGTCTTCGAGCCGGAGCACATCGCGTCCTACGACCGGTCCCTGGTCTCTCTGCCGAAGGGGGGCGGCCTCGCTGATGGGAGCCGCATCCTGGAGGGAGAAGCTTTGCAGCAATGGGTAGGATGGAGGCAGCTGTTGAAGCGACAGCCCGAGGGCGGCAGCCAGGCGCCCAAGCCCCACTACGACGGCAAGTTTCGTTCCCGATCTACTTACGCCCAGTTCGTCGGTGACCTGTTGGACGCTGGCGTGGTCTCCCTGAAGCAGCAGCGGGAGGAGACTGTGGGTGCCTTCTTTGTGCACAAATCGAATGGTATGCAGCGTTTAATTATTGGCCCTCGGCGTGTCAATGACTTGTTTGAAGCTCCAGCGCACACAGTGCTCCCGACGGCGGGGGCTTGGTCAGCGTTGGAGGCCCCCATAGACCAGGAGTTGCACCTCGCTCAGGCCGACGTGGACAACGCGTTCTACAGGATCGGCTTGCCGCGGGGGGCGCAGGAGATGTTCGTTTTGAGAGCTGTCCACCTTCCCACCCTGCTGAAGCTGAGGCCTGACCTTTCAGACCAGCTGCCGCCAGGGATCGAGGCGTGGGCGTCACCTTGCCTAGAGGTGCTTCCCATGGGGTGGACGTGGAGTCTCTACTTTTGCCAATGCATGGTGATGGCTGGTGTTCAGGCTGCTGGCTTCGCCCTCTCCGATTTCATCCAGGATCGCCGTGCAGCCCCGTCAGTGACGGACCGCAACCGTGTGGCCGTCTACGTGGACGGAGTCGCTGCGGTGGGGCTGGAGGCTGACCTGGTGACCTCCGACTGCGAGCGGGTCGCCGCGAAGTTGGAGGCGCCGGGCCTGAAGTGCAAGGGCGTGGAGGCGGCTGGCTCGGACACCACCTTCACAGGCCTGAGCTTCGAGGTGGCCTCTGGCAAGATACGGTTTTCTCGGTCACGGACGTGGAAGTTGAGGTTGGCTCTCCTGCACACGGCCTCCCGCGGGTGGGCCTCGGGAGACGAGCTTCGGCATCTCCTTGGCCACTGGTGCTGGGCAGCGATCCTGCGGCGTGAACTGCTGAGTGTGTTCGCGCAGACGTACAGGTACATCGCCCTGGCCGGCTCCAGGAGGTGGAGGCTCTGGCCCTGCGTAGAGGCCGAGCTGCGGCGGGCCGCGGCCTTGGTCTGCTTCGCGCTCGTGGACGCCAAGCGGCCCTACAGCACGGTCGTGACCGCGTCCGACGCCTCGGGGGCCAGCCGCCACGACTTCGGCGGGCACGGCGCGATGGAGACCGACTGGGACCTGGAGAGCGTGAGGGCCGCGGCGGGCCAGGCCGACAAGTGGCGGTGGTGTGTCTCCAGATGCCATCGCTGCTCGCGCCCAGACGCTCGGCCTGCCGCAGGAGCAGGGACCAAAGCGTCCAATGTCTCGGCAGGCAGGAGTCAATTTCGAACATATCACGCCCAGCCAGATGGGCGACGACAGCAGCTGGCGCCTCTGCGCAAAAGGTCGTTGGCTTCGTCATGAGAACATCCTGCGCACTGAGGGGCGAGGGGTTGTACTGGGGCCTCGGCATCGTCTACGTTCCCGGGCATCCCAGGGAGCTCGTCACTTGTTCCTTTGTGATAACATGTCCATGGTGTTGGCCCTCAGCAAGGGCCGGGGATCTACTTCAACAGTCAATCGTACGTGCCAAGAGGTTCGTGCACTCAGTTTGTTTGCCAACGTTCACTGTTGTTTCAGATGGATAGCGTCAGAGATTAACCCAGCAGACCGACCGTCGAGAGCTTGGCCATCTCGGCCCGAGCCGCGGGACCCACGGTCAGATCCACGATCGGCATGGTACCTTGATGCTCACGCGGCCGCCGCCCGCCTCGACCTGGCGCTCGAGGGGGAGATCGACAACCACCTCCTCCGCCAGCCAGGCGGGGCAGAGGCGGCCGGCCTCTGCGGCCTCGGGGACACCTGGCTGGACGAGCCTGCTGCGGCCTTCGGTCGGCGGGTCGAGCCAGCCGAGTCGCCACCAAGTGGAGCTGCCGTGGCGGCGTGGAGCAGCTTTTCAAGCAGCTCAGGCGAGGAGGAGCCGACGAGCGACGCTGAGGCAGACGCAGAGAGAGGCAGCTCAGGAGGCGGCGGCCGCGGGCCTGGGTTACATGCAGGCATCGCGGGCACAGCCGCAGACGGTGGCCTACTACCGGGTCATCCTGAGCGAGTTCGAGAGGTGGGCCGAGGAGCAGGACCTCAAGTTGGAGACGCCAGAGGAGATGGACCAGGCCCTGTCCGCCCACATGGACTCGCTCTTCTTCGAGGGCTACAATCACGATCAAGGAGAAAAGCTGATAGTAGCCGTCAAGTACTACGACGTGCACGGGCTGTACCAGTCCGTGGAGGCGCTGCCCAGGGCCCGCGCAGCCTTGAGAGGCTTCCGCAAGCGGGCCCCCGGCCAGTCGCGGGCGCCCCTGCCGCGGCCAGGGCTGGCGGCTCTGGTGGGCGCTGCGCTGTTCTTGGGGATGCAGGAGCTGGCGATGGCCCTGGAGGTGGCGTGGTGCGCCTACCTTCGGCTCCCCAGCGACTTGATCTCCATGACCGGCTCTTCGCTCATCCCGCCCCAGCGGTCCACGGGGGTGTCTCACTGGGCGCTGCTCCTGTACCACGAGGAGAAGCAGCCCAGGAGCAAGACCGGCCAGTGGGACGAGGGCTGCCTGCTGGACAGCGACAGGGTGACGGCGATGGGGCCGCTGCTGCAGGCGCTGGTACGTCGTGCCGGGCCGAGTCAGCCGTCGTGGTCCTTCTCAGCCGCGCAATTCCGAATGCTGTTCCGCAAGGTGGCGCAGTTGGCTGGCCTCCCGGACTTGAACCCCTACCAGGTGCGCCACGGAGCCGCCAGCGCCGACGCCCTCCACCGGAGTCGGGACATGAAGACCATCCAGGAGAGGCTGAGGCACGCTCAAGAGTCGTCAACACGACGGTACAAAAAAAAAACACGAGGTATCTCCGCGAGTTAGACCAGCTGGCGCCCGACACGAAGCAGTACGGAGACTACGTGGACGCCAACTTCGAGGCGCTGATCACCAAGCGCAAGGCCGTGGCCGCGCCTCCAGGGGCAAAAAGGCCGCGGCGTTGGCCGCCGGCCAGCTCTGGCGCTCAGGAGACACTCTTGGCTCTGCCCTCCAGCTGTCGGCCGCGTCGGTCAGACGCAGGCTCAAGGCCGCGTTAGACCAGGCGCTGGGCCGCCAGCCTCGGAGGGCACAGACTTTTTTGGACCTCTTTGCCGGGACAGGCCGTGTCGGGAAATGGCTGGAGAGGTTGAGCGGATTGCCGGCCCTCCGTCTCGATGTCAAGGCTGACCCTGCTTTTGATCTGTCATCCGACGCAGCTCTTAAAGTAGTTCGAGGTTGGATCGGGAGTCGTGTCGTGCGGGCCGTGTGGCTCGCCCCCCCGTGTTCGACGTGGAGCGTTGCCAGCCGAAACACATTCCGCACGCCTCAGCATATATATGGTCGGCCCGACCTCTCTGACAAAAACGCAGTCAAAGTACAGTTCGGCAATGCAACAGCTCTCTTTTCAGTATGTGTGGTTCGTGCATGCTTGAAGGCAGGGATCCCAGTGGCAATGGAGAACCCCCAATCTAGTCTCCTCTGGCAGTGTCCCGCCCTTTTAGACCTCACGCGCATAAACAAGTGTAAAGAGTTTGTGACACACATATGCCAACATAATCGTGCCTGGAAGAAGCCCACTAAAGTCGTGGGGTGGAATGTATGGGCTCCGCCTAAAGCACTTTGCAAACGGTGTTCTGGGGTCCAAGGGATGTGCAGTCGCACGCTCCGGCCTCACGTGGCCCTCCAGGGCCGCGGACCCGGGGACCCCAGGAACCTTACAACCCGGGCAGAAGAGTACCCTGACTCCTTCGCCCGGGGTGCCGCTTCTTTGCTTGTGCAGGCTGCCGACCGAATCCAGCTCAATCATCTCGCGTCTTCGACTTTGTGAGCAAGCTCATGCGGCTTGGCCAGAATTGATTCGTGAAGATGGGAGCGAGCGCGCTCTGTTATAAGTTCCGTTCGCAGCACGCACCAGTGTCGTCCACCCTTGGCAGCCTGCTACCTCTCTGGAAAATCATCTGCGCTGGCAAGCGAGAGTGTTCAGAGCATATATATATATATATATATAACCACACTTGCTTGCTTACAAACATGCATGTATACTACATACGCACATGTGTGCATGCATGTATGCACACATACATTCATATGTGCAGACACACATGCACACATTCACATACCTACACACATACCTGCATACACATACAAACACACAAGCATGCATGCATGTATGCATACATGCATGCCGATGCGCATGTGTGCATGCAGGCATACATACGTGCATGCACACATACATACATCATGTTGGCATACATGCATACATGCATACACACATACATGCATGCATACATGCATACATCTATACAAACGTGCATACATGCATACACGCATACGTTCATACATACATACAGTCGTACACGTATGCGGACCGGGATATAGACAGGCATAACGACATAAGTAGATACATCGATTCATATACATACATACATACATGCATACATACATGCATACACACATACCTGCATACATACATACATACATGCATGCATGCATGCATGCATGCATGCATGCACACATACATACATACATACATACACGCATATATACATACATACATACAGGCATGCATACATACATACATACATACAAACATACATACATACATGCATACATACATACATACACACATACATACATACATAAACAAATATGTACATCCATACATACAGATAAACAAAACAAACAGACAGACAGGCAGGCAGACAGACAGACATGCATACATACATTCATATCTGTATACCCCCCACAGGAGCGACACAGAGACGCACGCGCACACCGACTTCAAGCGGGCCTCGAGGGAATTTGGGGGACGTTTGCGGGCCCCCCTTGGCCATCCAGGAGGAATATTCAACAATAGTTCTGTTGACTATTTTTGACCATTTGGAGGTATTTGTTTGACTTTTTATTATTTTTCTTCCGAAATCCGCCTGTAGGGGGACATGCCCGACCTGAGGCTCGGCCGAGGATGAGTCCGCTCCGGAGCATTCCTCGATGGTTCGATCGACCCTCGATCGATCCTCAGTCGAACCACGACGACGCTCCGTGACCGGTCGATCGATCCTTCTGCCCCCAGACGGTGCGCTCGGCCAAGGCCCTTCAGGCCCAGCCGACGTCGGGCTGGGCAAGGACGAGAACACATCCGCCCCAGATTGTTCCGGAGCGCTCTGAGGAGGCCGCGGCGCCCGAGGCGTCCTCGGACGCCGCGGGGTCTCAGAGATTCCCGGTGCGTCCTCGTCCGATGCCATCCTCGTCCGAATCTTCGTCTTTGGGAGGGGCGGGCCCTGGCGCTCTCCTCGGGCGGCCCCCCGCGGGGCGCCAGCTCGGTATAGCCACCCGCACTGGCGTCGCAGGGCTCCCGGATGTGTTTGCTCCTGCTGCTGCGGCGCCCGCGCCCGTCGACCTCGAGGTCGTGGTCGTCGGGATATTCAGTGAGCGCCCCTTTAGTTTGGAAAGCCGTGCCGTGGAGGCATAGGTTGAGCATCCGTTGGAGAGCGCACTTCGTTCCAAAGGGATGCCCGTGGAAGGCTCCCCTTCTCCGGTGGCGTCGCTGCCACTTTTGAATTCTACCAGCGCGAGAGGAGCCCAGCGGCAACGACGGGAAACGACACGACGACGAGGACGACGGACGACAGACGAACGACAGAGGCGCGCGGGGCGGGGAGAAGGGAGGAGGAGGAGGAGGAGGAGGAGGAGGAGGAGGAGGAGGAGGAGGACGGCCTGCCCGCGGCCCCCTCGCCGCCAGCGAAGCGGCGGCGGCCTGCGGCTGCGACGACGCCCCAGGCCAGCGGCCGCCTCGCGCGGCGGGCCGCCCCCGACAGCAGCGTGGCGCGCAGGGGGAGACGGGAGAGCAATGGGAGGCGCGCCGGCCCGCGCGGCCAGCTGCCCTCCACCCGCGCCAGCTGCGGCTGCGCGCAGGCGGCCGGCCTGCGCCGCCCAGCACCTTCGGCGAGGCCGCGGCCAGGGCCGCCGCCTGAGCGGCGCGGGCCTCCGCGGCCGCGCGCGCGCTGCCGCCGCGTCGCCAGGGGCGGCCCCTGCGCTGGCCCGCGGGCCCCCTGCTGGCAGCGTCGCCGCCTCCTGCGGGGCGCTGAGCCCGGCGGCCTCCTCCTCAGCCGTCAGTCAGCCCAGAGCCGCCGCTTGCGCCGGCCCAGCTGGTGCCGCCCGGCCCTGCGCCCCCGGAGGGGTCGCGACGGCCGCGGCCGGGGGCTCGCGCCCCTCCGCCAGCTCCTGGCGCCCCCGAGCCCCCCGGACGTGGCTCCCTGGCGCGGCCTGGCCCCGGGGGCAGGGGCGTGTCCCGTACGTCCGCGCAAAAGCGCCTTCCCCCGCCGGGGGGTGCCTCCTGGGCCGGCCGCAGCGTCGCCGGCCTCGGCGACGTCGTCGGCGCTCCCCCCGGCCGGCTGGGCCTTTGCCGGCGGTGGGTCCTCACCCTGATCGGGTCGCCGGGGCCGGCGCGCCCGAACCCACGGGATCCGCATCGGCGCTTCCGGCTCCGCGCCACCCCCAGTGCAGCCGCCTGCGTCCGCATCGGCGCCTCCGCGAAAAGCTCCGCGTCTCCCCCGGTGCTGCCGCCTGCGGCGTCGGCGGCAAGCCCCTCCCTGCCGGCGCTGCCCAGCAGCCGGGTGCCAAGGGCACTCCCCCAACCGCTCCCGGCGCGACTGGGGCAGCGCATGCAGAGGCTCCACCCCCAGCCTGCGGGGAGGCAGGGCAGCGCGACGCACAGCCACGCCTGCCCGCCCGGTTGCCCTGCGACGGCATGGCTCATGAGCATGCACCGCACCGCTCAGCGCTGCATCATCGCGCGCGGCCCGCGCGCGCGACAAACCGCTCGTGCCAGCCGATGGGCCCGACATTCGAGCCCACGGCTATCTCAAGTTCCCCCCCCAAGAGGGGTTGGAACTTTGGCCGAAATGGCTTGAGCCAAAATGGCTATACGGACAGTGGCGTCGCTACCACACCCCGGTCGAGGATGCCGTTGCAAAGGGATACCAGTAGTAAGGCTACCTTAGGTCGTGGTCGTCGGGCTAGGCGACGTCGACTTCGGCGTCGTCGACCTCGCCGTCGTTGGCGCTTCGTCCCCATCCGCCAGGGGCTGCAGGCGAGGTGTCCTGAGGGCCGGGGCCCTGAGGACAGCCCTGAGATCCTGGCGTGAGATTTGTTCTACAACTGGCGATTACGAAGGCATTGCGGCCAGTGCCGCCGACCCTGAAGAGGGACGTCGACGACGACGGCGGCGGCGGCGGCGACGACGACGCTGACGTGGGCTCGCATGTTTTTTTTACAACTGGCGATATTGCTTCCTTTCGGGACCAAGGGCCCTCACGGATTGATCCAGCTCGAAACAAGGCGGCAGAGAGATGGTGTCGAGGGCTCCGCCGCCGCCGTCGGCGCCGCCGCCGTCGGCGGCGCTGTCGCCGTCGCCAGCGACGCCGTCGTCGCCGTCGTCGGCGTCGGCGTCGTCGTCGTCGCCGTTGACGACATCGTCGTCGTCGGCGCCGTTGGTACGATGTTCATGGTTTCGTGACGTTGGATCTCCAGGCAGGCTGCGTTTGTCTTGTTCGGAGCCCCCTCGCCTATTAGATCTCATGTATCAGGGGCTCCGCCTCCTTTTGCTGCCAATATCATCAGCACCGGAAGAACAGCCACAACGAGAAAACAAGCATAGCTCGCGCTTGTTACACGGACACTGGCGTTTGCTGAGCAGCCCTGTGCTGTTCGATTGCTCCCTCAGGTGTGTGTGTGTGTGTTACCAGAGGGCTTTCCTCGTCCCGCGGGCCACCATGACAGTGAGCACGTCAAGAGTCGTTAGCTCACCGTGTCACGCGGCCAGTTCTGGCCCACCATGCTTCCGACCGACACGCTCACCACGTCCCGGCTCCCGAGCGTCAACGTCCCGAGCATTGCCCGGCCTCCCGCCCCGCGAGGCGGAGCGTCACGCTTTCAGCTTGCAGGGCTTAGCGTGTCGCCAGGGCCGCCGCGGCGACATGCTGAGCAAGTTGCTCGACCCCATCAATGCGATGTTCATCGCTGGCGCGGAGATACTTCCGATTGTTTTTTTTTTATTGCGCATGGTATGATTCTTCTTGTCCCTGACATCCACCGGCTTGTGCTTTCATACAATCTTGTGGTGGTGGGTCCCCGCTTTGACGAGAAAGCGTCCCGCGTCTCCTTTCCTCTCCTCCTCCCCCTCCTGCCTCCTCCCATCCCCCATCCCTGCCTCTCCCCCCCCCCCCCGCATGCCCATTCCGGTACATGCCTCACCCGCTTCTTGCCCCCATAGGGAGCTCCACTGGAGGCCCCAGCAGCAGGGTCCGCATGGCGGCCCCGCGCACAATCCGGCACAGCCCTCACACGCTGCGTGGCCCCGTAGGGAACATCAAGGCCACAGCGGCAGGGTCCGCATGTGGCACCATAATTACGGAGCTCCACCGAAGGCCCCAGCGGCAGGGTCCGCATGGCGGCGTCCGCACCCGTTTCGGCAAAGCCTTCACA
>CAUYUJ010014262.1:177031-179531 GCA_963575745.1 Prorocentrum cordatum | reverse complement strand
GGGGGGAGCCCTCACCAGGCCTCGGGGCCGTCCGAAGCTGGCCCTGGGGAGCCACCTCGACGAACAATCACGTTCTCGAACAATCGAACAATCACTCTGTAGGTCCGCATTCTCGAACAATCACGGCGCCGAGGACCCATAGAGTCAAGAAGGGGCGGGTGCGCCGTCAGGAACGGTGGCGTCGCGCCGCCGGCGCTGGCCCACCGCGCGCCGTCGCGACGCGTGGGCCACGTCCCCGGTCCCGTTCGAGCAGTGGCGAAGCGTCCTGGCGTGCCGATTGGCCCACCAGACAATGTTCTAAGAGCCTGTTGTGGCTTCCACGGGATGTTCTTAGAACATTTCTCGCTGGGACTGTTTTGTTTTGGCACATCGGGCTCATGTTCTCAGCGCATCGTTTGTGTTCTTAGAGCATTTGGGGGTTCTATGAACATGTCGTGGTAGGCCTATAGAAAGGCCGGGACGGTCGGTCCCTGTTCAACCCGAGGGCAGCAGCGCTCGGCCACGCGCAGTGGGGGGTAGGGGGAAGGGGGGAAGGCCTCTTAGAAGCACTGCTTTCCAGAAGGCGCGGGCCTTGTGCATAGATGTAGGGCCGGCGCCTTCTAAGAAGCAGCCTCTCGGGGCTCAAGAGAGACGGGGGTCAATGCAAACGGGGGTCAGCCAGGGCACCAGATCCTGCAGGATCCTGCGAAGACCCCCTCTGGCTGACCCGGGTCAGCGAGCAGCTCGTGGCCGCAAGGCGGCCGCGCATATTGGCTGACCCGGGTTTGCCAAGCCCTGCGTTGCAGTTTTTTTATCCCCCTGCATTGCAGTTGTTGGTTTCCTGCTAACCCGGGTCAGAAGACCCCCGAAGCCTCCTTTGAGAAGCTTGCCCCCCTCCCCCTACCCCCCTGTGCGCGCCGCCAGAGTGCTCCAAGCTCTTCCCTGCCCCCCGCGCCACGGAGCGTAGCGACGCGCTATATCAGCTCGCAGGGCACGGCGTGTCGCAGGGGGCCGCCTTCAGAGACCGTAGAGAGTACACGCCGGCCGTTGAAAGTAGGTATTTTTGGATTCCCAGATCCCAATCTACTTCAGGCGCCTTCCTACTTCAAGAATCGGCACGCTTTTGCTGTCTTCTGTTGTTCTCTGGGGGGGGCCTGGGCCCAATCCACTTTGTCCGCCTTCCTACTTCATGGTTCTACCTACATCTTCCGACCGGCGTGTACCAATGGCACGCGCAGCGTGGGTCTCGCTTTCGGATCGGCGCTCGGCTCCCGTCGTTCAGACTGGCGCTCTCGCCCCAGCGCGAGCCATCCTCTCCGAGCCATGCTTCCTCATGGTCGCCCGCCTCGTTTCCCCTCCTCCGCCTGCCCCCTGTCCTGCTCCTCCCACGCCTTCGGCTCCTGCTGCTGCTGCTGCTGCTGTTCGTCCTCGTCCTCCTCCTTCCTCAGCCGCCACCTTTCTCCTCCTGCTGATCCTCCTGCTCTTCCGCCACCGCCTCCAGTGTACGCAGCTCCTGTTTTCCGATTGCGCGTAACACGATAAAGGGGTCTTCTTTGGAGTTCCAGGTCCGCCATAACACGCGTCGGCGGATAGAAACAACAGCGCAATGGGAAGGGATGGGTGCGAGAGGTCGTATGTCAGATATGGCGCGAGCGCGCCTGCTTGACACGTTTCTCTCCACCCTCTCTCCTCCACCTTCTCCTCTCGCCTTCTACCGCCTCCTCCCCCTCTGTCCCCCCTCTTGGATTCCACTGGATGGCTCCCCTTCGTCTGGGCACCAGACGTGTCAGTAGAGCGGGCGAGGCGTTCCGCCTGAGAACCTCCGCCTGAGAACTTCTGATCTCGCCTTCTACCGCCTCCTCCCCCTCTGCCCCCCCTCTTGGATTCCACTGGATGGCTCCCCTTCGCCTGGGCACCAGACGTGTCCGCAGGGCGGGCGAGGCGTTCCGCCCGAGAACTTCCGCCCGCCCGCGACCCGACAGCTGGGCAGATCGCCACGGCTGCACGGATGGCGGGGGATCGTTTTCAACACAACGAAGGATTGCAAAGGATTGCAAATCTTGGGTACAATGAGGGTTTTTTTTGCAATCCTGGGTTTTTTTGCAATCCTTGGTTTTTTTTGCAATCCTTGGTTCTCGCGCCAGCGCCGCGCGCATTCGCATGCCAGGCTTCCGGCAGTCACACCAATGGAGGGTGGGGTGGTTTCAACATGTGGACGCCGCCCCAACGCCGCGCACGTTCGGTTGAAAAGCTTCCCCCGACAGCGACACACATGAAGGGGGATCGTTTTCGAAGTCGGTTCTCGCCGCAGCGCCGCGCGCATGTGTCTTTAAGGTTTCCCACAGCGACACGGACGGAGGGCGGTTATGTCTCCAAGTTCGTTGATCGCTCTGGTGCCGCACACCATCGCCTTGAACGTTTCCACCAGTTCCAGGCGATCGCAAACATGGATCAAGGGGTCGTGGATGAGCGACGGGCCCCCTTTCCGTTGGAAATCGCGGCTTTCCGCCGCCGAGCGAGG